>WKFP01014165.1:10400-61360 GCA_011057875.1 Pterocles orientalis | reverse complement strand
GAGGGGTGGGTGTGAGGAAGGGTGGGGTGATGGGTGGGTGTGAGGGGTGGGTACGAGGGGTGGGTACCTGCCGCTGCTCGGTGCCAAGGGAAATAGCTGCTGGTGCTTTTGGATGAGTTGCAGTGAATTTCTGAATTCAGCGCTGATTTGCTGATTTTATTTCTTGATTTTGCGTGCTGTCTGAAGTGTAGTGAAAGACCACGCTGAGATGATGAGCTCTTTAATTTTCCCCGTGGCAAGCGACACCTGTTTCTCTGGGACTCATGCTAAGCGTCCCAGTGTTGGTTCGGATCTGCTGGGAGGGAAGGAGGCAATCCCTGGAAAGGGAAGGAGAGGAGGAAGGTTTGGCATTCGTGTAGGACTTGTTTCCTTTGTTACCAGGAGCACTGAATTAATACACTAAGCCTGAGAGTCATTAAGATAAAGAAGTAGCAGCTTTAATGAATATATCCAGCTAGGCTGGAGAGCTGCATGGAACTAATAAAACCAGCATGCTTTGTGCAAAACCTGGGATGGATTCGCTGGGAGATGTCTTTACTCGAGTTATTCCAGGGTTGTGGTTGGGAAAACAAAGTTAGCTTTTCCTAAACCTCTTGTCTTAGAGCTGTGGCCCCCAGATTCCTTTCTTAATGAAGAAGTGGGTGGATCTGTGTGCACGTGCAAAGGGCGAGGAGAGAGTGCCGTCCGTGCGTGGTTACCGAGGAGTCTGGGTCCTCCCCTAGCTGTTCGGAACAGCAAGAAAAGCCTGAGATCTTGATTCTGGGGTAAAATACTTAGTTTCTTGATGTAAAACAAAGGTGAAAAATAAAGTTGTGACATATGAAAATTCTACTAACAGAGGCTTAAAATAGTATGAATATGCGCTTGGGACAAAACCAATTTTCTACCAAAATGAGAATGTCTGGACAGACTGTGGAAATAGTAACAGCTGAGAGAGATGGTGCTGACTAAGAGAAAAAAACTAGACCAGTTTTTCTTGCTCCGCGTTATCTGGCTGTCAGAGAGGCAAGGCAGAACTGCATTGACATTTGCCTTACTTATTTGTGCTTGTTCCAGCTGACCCTTTTCCCGTGATGGACTTGCCTATATGTCTGTCACCCACTGGGAGCACCGTCGAGGTGCCGTCACTCTGTTGTCATCAACTTATGGCCTAAGCCTGGCTCGCCTTTCAAAACCTAGGAATAAGAGGAGTTCTAAAAATTGCATTTGTGATGCCCTTGTATTTTTTTTTTCTTTTTCCTTTCATGTGCATGCTGTGTGCAGGGCATAATTCAAAGCCCATCAAAATTGATGTCAAATCTGCCACTGCTGGACAGACCTTTAGACTAAGGTAATTCACGACAAATATGTTCATAAAGATCTGTGCTGTGTATTGAGAAGGCAGAAAAGGGGCTTTCTGAGAGTGTTATGATAGGGATTAAGCATGTAGTCTGGCAAGTGCGAAACATCCAGAGCCTGTGTTTGCCTGGAGCCTGCGGTAGCTGTGCAGCTCGGTAATTATCCCTCTGGTTGCCCTTATGTTACAAACCGAACACTGTTCAATATGTAACAGATCTTCAGGCTACGGTATAATTGTCTAATGGTCAATTGAGAGCAATATTATAATTTGCAATGCAGCATAGTGGGGGTTCCCTCTGCTCTGCTCATATAAGAAATTAAATGAAGATTTGTCCTTCCTTCAGATGTCTTAATAACGATCTTCTACTTAACATACCGTACTGTCCAATTCATTCTCTTTCAGTGAAAAAGAAAAGAAATTGGCATAAACACGATACTGGACAGACTACAGAGGTCAAACCTGTACAGAATGGGAGCCAAGTCTTTATAAAGGAACTTCGAAGTCGTACTTTTCCCAGGTAGGTTGTTCAGCTGCATGCACGGACAGGGCTGTTCAGATAAACCATTTATAGCCAGTGTCCTCTGAAGCCGATGGTGGTCCCTGCTGAAAACGTTACATAGTACAGAGTGATGACGTTTGAATGAGTGCTGGTTTATTGCAGGTGTCCCAGGTTCTTCCTTTTGATATTTGTGCAGCGATATTAAAATCTACTCTTGGGTGAGCACAGTTCCACAGAAGCTAGTATTTGTGAAGACAGGAAGGTGTTTGGCACCCACAACGTTCGCTTGCATGAGAAACAAACCAATTTATTGTGTAGAATTATCCAGTTCTCAAAAATACGAATGGTTTTGCTGAAGTCTGTCTCCATCTTGAAAAGAAGAACAACGATGTCCTCAGTTGCTACAGTGACAAAGGCTCTCTTATTTGGGATAATGAATAGAGCTAATTGTTAGGTGACATGCTCCACACTTTATTAGGCTGCTTCACAGCCATTTGTACGAGTGAGGATTTTCTTCTGGTTCTCTAATGTAGGCCTTAGCCAAATAAATCCTTAATTATTAATGGCTATTTATTTTAGAAGAATCCTTGGGGACTGGTAAAGTGTACTCGGTAAACACAAAACTTCTTCCTTTTTATGCAGAATTTAATTTCACATTTAATTTCAGATACGGGTCTCAGGCTGGTGTGTTTCACAGAACTCGGGATCCTGTATTTTTATTTGCTTGGCTATTTGTGTTTTTTGTCTTAGCCTTTTTTTTTTTTTTCCGGTATGCAGAGCAATTTCACAGGTTGCAAAGCGAATTTCCTGTAAAAGGTTTCAGGCTTGGGCAGGATGATTTCAGTGACCTCGGGTGGCCTCTGAGGTGGCACTCACAGATGCAGTATCTCTGAGTCGCTCCCAAATTTAAAAAAAAAAAAAACGGACCCCCATTTTTTTCCTTTGTTTCTCACATAAGTGTGCACATGCGAAAATCCTGCTGCCAAATTATTGTTTCTAAGAAAGAAAGGTCTGTAGCCAAAAGGAGCGAGATTCAGGCCTCCAACATCTCTGATTGCACCATTAGGAAAGCAAAGTCTTGTTGAGAACTTTTCTCTTCTGAAGAAAGCGAATGAGATCTACGGATGTTCACAGAACATAAGCCAGCAGCCGTTGGTCAGAAAGTGATGAATGGAGACGGGGGTCTCAGTTCAGAGGCAGAACCATCGTCGCCGAGTCGCAGTACACGACAGTAAATGGTGACCCACGGTCCGTCCCTGGGTGGGGAACAGTGAAGACAGCAAAAAGAAAAAAATATAATTCATGTCATTCCACTCTTGAATGTTTAATACCCAACTAGCACTAGAGTAGTAATAGTAGGAGTAATAAAAATTAAATGGGTGATTCACGTGCTTCAGTGCAGGTGCCAGACTCCATTCTGGCGCAGTCGTTACTGTGTGCTCTGGTACTGGTCTCTCTCTATGACTATGAGCGAGTTTCTGTGGCACATATAGAGGCAAATCAGACTCAAACAAGCACGTGAGATGTCTGTGGTCACTGTAAAGTAAGTGCAGAGGTTTAGTGGTAAAGCACGGCTTCCTTCTTGCTCCTTAAAATCTCCAGCCTTGTTCTTTCTGTGTTGCTGGTGTGTAGTACCAGCGCTCACAGAAATGAGGAGCGCTGCTTTTAATTAATTACTAATGAAATGTGCCTCCTGATCAGCCATCGCCGATGCCTTGTGGCTGGGGTGATCCAGAAATCATTTCCACAGCTTCTCCCTGTTTGCATCCAGCCGTCTTCTCTGGGGTTCAAACCCCGTGGGGGCAGCCTGAGCAGGCCCAGGGCCAGGGGTTCCCCCTGTGTGGAGGGGTTGAAGGAGGAACCCCCCCAGCAAAGGGTGCAGGGGAGCCCCCACAGCTCAAGGGTGTTGGGGGCTCTGCCGCAGGCTGGGCTTCACGGGGTGGGGAAGGCGGTGGGGCTGGAGAGGGCAGCCACCATGGCGGCACTTGCGGCCTCCTCCCCTTTCCCAAAGGTTTTTGGTGCGTAGGAAGATGTGAGTTGTAGTTCAGAACTGCCTCAGGAGAGGGCAGTCACAGATTGGCCTTCCTGCCCAGCGAGGTTGTGCTTTTTGGGGTGAAAACTCAAAGTTTTGCTGTTCCCCACCAGCAGCCGTGGCCCCAGCCTGATGGATGCTTCTCAGAGCCTGGCTGACGAACAACACACGGCGGCAGGGCACTTCTGGGACTGAAGGTCGTTGTGTGCGGTCACTTTTCACTCTGAATTCAAAGGGTTTTACTCTTGAAACGATGTAGGGATCAAGCTTGAAATAGCTGCTGGTGCAGGTGGAGCTGCCCTTCCCTCAGTCCCTTTGATGCCCTCCCAGCGACTTGAAAATGATTTGCAGAATATTTCCAAAGCAATTTATTTGACTACTTAAAAGGGATTTGCAAAGTATTTCCTGGATTATTTATTTGAGATTATGTAACATTTTAAATCTTGCCTTCTTTGGAGTGGAGCATTTAACACTAATTTCTTTAACAATGGTCAGCGGTAACTTGACAGGTCTGTGTCGATGAGGAAAATGGTCTTTCTCCGTAAGCTGTTATTTTAGGAGTTTCCAGTAGTTGGTGCATGAGACTCAAGCAAATCGATTCGGGCTGATTTTAGCATGCCCTGAGTGCTTTGCAATAAATGGCTTTTGTCTTACGCACCGAATGCACCTAATTCAAACCTTTTTCCGTTCGGTAGAGAAATGCAGAAGATTCCAAACTCTGCGCAGAAGCACCTCGCCATTGAATCTGTGTTTACTTTTTCAGTGCTGAAGATATAGTCGTGAAAGTGCCAGGCAGCCAGCTAACAACAGAGTATTTGGAAGAAAATGGCTTTGCAGAGCCCATCCTTGTCCCAAAGAAGGACGGCCTGGGTTTGTCCGTACCTGCACCCACCTTCTACGTCAGTGATGTTGAAAACTATGTCGGTGGGTATCTGCCAAGCAGGTGGCATTGTACTGTTTGAAGCTCAGCTGCTTTTTTAGAAAAAAATATATATATTATTTGTATAAAAATTGTGAGGCATATTGTAAAATATTATCTGTGTCTTGAGCTATGGTGACTTCAATATTTGTCAGGTAGTGGTAGCTTGTAATTAGCAATTAATTCACTCTTGTTTCTTGTACCAGCTTGTGTATCTTACAGTGAGCCTGAGCCAGACAGCACTGTACCCCATAGCGCTGCGTTAAAAGAAACAGTCATAGCAGTATCAAGAAATGTTTTTTTCAGGCCAGGTCTTAATTGATTACTGCCACCTCACTTTGTATTGAAGGAATTACTAGACTAAGACTCCTACTTTGTGAAGGCAGTCCATTTTTTAACATTGGTGTCAGCGTGAGCTATTTTCATTGCTGCTGGTCATTTGGATTCATTTTGGCATCCTCCTGTCTCTGACCTGAGCAGGGTATTGTACTGCATCTTCTCACAAGTCGTCACGTCAGCCCACCTTGGAGGACATACCTTGGCAAGCAGCCATGGAAGTGCTTTGAGGTCGCTTGTCTTGTCTCCACATCCTTCTTCCTTTAGCATGTGTAATCTTGTCCCTTGTCTTCTCTCACCCAGTCTGTCTCTCCTCTGTGTCACTTCTGTGCAATTCCCTCTCTTTCCAGTCTTAATCATAGAATCATAGAATGATTTGGGTCAGAAGGGACCTTAAAGCCACGGGCAGGGACACCTCCCACTAGCCCAGGTTGCCCAAAGCCTCATCCAGCCTGGCCTTGAACCCCTCCAGGGATGGGGCATCCACAGCTTCTCTGGGCAACCTGGGCCACTGCCTCACCCCCCGCACAGTAAAGAATTTCTTCTTAATATCTAGTCTAAATCTACCCTTTTCCAGTTTAAATCCGTTACCCCTTGTCCTGTCGCTACATGCCCTTCTACATGTCTTCCAGCAAGGCACTGTCCTCTTCAAGCCCGGGCTCCAGCCCTCCACAGGCAGTGTCTTTCTGTGTTTCACGGTCCCTTTATCTCCGTGTCTAGCCGGTTACCACCCCTCCTGCACTCTCCTTACCAGGCCCCTGACCTGCTCCCCAGCCTGAGGCTGCTGTCACCAGCCACTGCTGTTCCTGACTGTATCTATTGCTTTTGCAGCGATCATCGGCAGTGAGATAACTGTGAATGAAGGAGAATTCAAGACCTCTGATTTCAATTGTTATCTCTATCCCATTGCTTTTGCAGGAAACATATTTTCCTTGCCCATCTGCTACACCTGGCAGATTTTCTTATATGACCTAGGTGCTGCTTATGCATTTGGTGGCTTTCGCTCTGCCTCTGCTTGAAATAATCCACCCTACCAACAAAACTGCTAGTGAAAAGCTGGAGGGAAGAACACAGGTTGTTTGATCTGGAGCTGGCACCAGATTTGAAAGTGAACAGAACAAATACGCGTTGGTCTAACCTCCGTGGGGTTAGCTTGCTTGAACGGGATTTCCCAGGCAGGGATTTATCTCGCTGTTTTGTAGTTTAGTACATTGGACTTGGAATGACTTTTAGAAATGATCTAAAGTAGCAGAGGACAAAACATTGCAACCGAGATTGCCAAAGACTTCATTATTGTTCTGGCATTTTGTGAAAAAACAAATTGATTTTTTTTCCTCTCCTGATGTGAAAGAAGCTGTGAGTTAAATGCTGGGAGGGGAGAAATGCAGCCAATTAAAACTGAAGGGAAGAAAGACTGGAAAGATGCTTTTCTTGCAGAAAGGATAAGCGAGTATGCTTAGAAATGGGCACTCTGACTTCTCCATGGGTTCCCTGGTGTGCCCAGTGTAAAATTCCACTAATTGACTAGTACTGTCAGTATTGACACTGGAGACTTGTATCCAACAGGACCTGTCAGAGAAAGAGTATATGTACTAGCATCTTATTCTCTTTAATACAGAGGGGATGGATTTTGATTGGTGTAATTTTGCGTAAAATAACAAAAAGTCAGGTTTTTTGTGGTACACGTGAAATATAATGTAAAAAAATGTGAATTTTCCTGCAAAACTCGTCCTCAGTTATAGATTTCGTAAGCAAAAATAGAGCATAAGAGAACTTATGATTTTGGAAAATCAATTTGACAAGATATCCTGTACAGTATTACACTCTTCTCTACAATCCCAAGATTTTTACAATGTGGTGGGTAGGGCTTACTCTGTGGATATATATGTATTTGCAGATAATTTTCACCAAGCAAATAAAATCCATAATGAAATTAATAGATTCAAAATGACATTAATGCTTTAAAGATAAAAACTACAGAAATAATTATGTCAGGGCATGATACAGAAGCACATTTTATGTATATACACGTCTTTTATACATGTATGTGTATCAGCAGGGCAGATACAAAGGCTAAGAAGAGCAGAAAATCAAAGGATTGAGATGTCTCTCAAAATGTTAGCTCACCCCCAGGCATACAAAACGCGGCGAGTCAGGCTGCCCTTCAGTCTCTCTTTTCAATGAATTGATTTTTAGGACCAGAGAGAAGCGTTGATGTCACTGATGTCACCAAGCAGAAAGACTGCAAGATGAAGCTGAAGGAATTTGTGGATTACTACTACAGTACAAACAGGAAAAGGGTCCTCAACGTGACCAACCTGGAGTTCTCGGACACGAGGTAAGAATCCAGCCTGCTGCAGCACGCAGTGTCGCAGTGTCGGGGATACCTGGCGGGGTTCGGCTGGCTGGAGCAGCCTCTGCCTTCTCCGCTCATACCCTCTTTGGGCAGTACTGCTTTAACCCTGGTGTTAGCTTGTGTTGCTCTGACTCTCCGCTGCATCGTCCATACACAGTTCAGGCAAAGCACGAAACCAAAGTGCTGTTTGCTGTGTGAGGAGAATGGTGCACAGCAGACTAAGTGGGCCGGCGTTTGTCATGGAAATTCGTGGCAGCAAATCACCAGCATTCGTGTGCCATCAGCATTCCCTTGTCGGAACAGAACATTTTGGTTTCAGTTTTATTTTAATTCCAGTAGTATAGGTATAAGCAACTATATACTAGAGAGTTACAACTAGAACATAATTTGATGCTCCAGGAGCATCATGGTAGTGAATGATAAAGTGTGATCTTAGGTACTTTGATACAGCTTGATAAATACCAGTAAGACCAAAGAAAGGAGGGCAGAGATGACCACAGAGGGATCTTAATTTTTAATATTCTGTGTTGTTTTTCTGGTAAGGCAATGGCAGCCCTTCTTCCAGCTTAAGGTGATCTTGAAACATGGTGATCTCCTTGGAGCATTCTTTTTAAAAATGCGTTGTACAGCAGTGAGCATCCTACTTGTGTAGCACTGGTTTGAGTGTGTCCTACGTTGCTTACTGAAATCTTTCATTTAAAGTAGCAGAGAGTAAGTGAATACGAGGTGTGGCTCTAGGTATAGTGTAACATGTTGCTGGATGTCCTTGAGCGACAGTAAATTTGAAATTATCATAATTTTGCAGTCCTTTACCATGCATTACAGTTTCAGTTTCAGTGTTTTTGCGAGTTAACCTGCAATCTGTATGACAGCCGTTCAGAACTGGAGTGATGCTGACTTCTTGACGGGAAGTCGGGGGGTGTGATGGTGCAGATTAACCCTGAATTTGAGGCTGAGGTGCTTTAGTGATGCAGTGAGCTGAAGGTAATAGTGCTGGCTACAGGAATGTCACCAGTCCTCAATGACAGGAAGCCTACTGTTCTCCTCATCTTTTGATTATGTGTTTTATATATAAGATAATTAGGTGGTGTAAATACTTAAGAGTTCAAATTATTGCTTTGTGCTCTATGTATTCATCAGCTGAGCTGTGCTTTCATTCCATCAGTAGGCAGATGCACCTATAACGTATTGAACTTCGTGCAACCCTGCAGATCGTTTTTGCAGTTCTTGTAGTCCTTCTGGGTAGCTGGTACTTCTGGAAGGGAAACGTCAGAGAAGGAAAAGATTCCTTTATATATAAATGCTACACGGAAGATGATGAGTCAACATAAAAATAAAGAATGGTTGTTTCAGGGAGCATTCCATTTTAGCAAGAAGACTTAAAGTAGCCTTAAAAAAGAAGGCTGATGAATAATTACAAGCTCATTTTTTTAAAGCCATTACCTTTAGCCCTGTAGTTAGTGTTTTACTCATGCACACCCATTTCTGCAGAAAGCATCTCTAGTAATTATAGGCTTCAAAGCTTACCAGTATCTTCAGTTGAGATTTTTTTAGCTTTCTGCCATTATCCCAGAATAAAGGGAGGTCTTTTGTTCTGAAGGACTGCTGGGGCTGTCACTCAGTGCTGCTAATTTAGACATTAACTAGCAAATATTTTATTTCTTAACACAGACAGTGACACTTTAATTGAATGCACTGCTCCATCTTTCCCTGCCATTTTAAGTGGAGCTATTGTCAGCGGTGTTTGACAGTGAGCGTAAATGACACATGGGAGCATTTAATTTTACTTCAAAGTGCAGATACTCGTACTGACATGGTATTTTAGAGCATCCAGCAGTGAACCTCCACCCCCTGCAAATACTAGTCCAAATTTTAGACTATGTAAATATAATATTTAGCACATTCAGGAGTGAAGCACTTTTAATACCTGTTTATCAAGCCACTAGATTATCCTAGCTGTGATTTAGAGTATATTTTGTATATTTAATATAAACATGATATATAAATTACATAAAAATATACAATATGAATATATGCTCAGTGTAAACAAATGTATTCATTTGTATCAATTCTATAAATAAATATTATGTATGTTATCTTTTACATGTACTCACATTATCAACCCAAACTAGACTTCTTCCTTCTTCTGAGCTTTTAAGTTAGTTTACTCAGTCCAAATAAAAAGATCAGCATCAGATCAAGCCTTATTTAGTCCTTAAGTATAAATGTTGTTGTTATTAGGATATTTAATACTAAGCTTAACTTACAAGCTTTTAAGATTTGCCAGACCCTTTATGTGAGAGAGAACACATTCAGTGGCTGTGACACCAGCGCTGTCGATAGCTGAAGAGGCGGGGACTGGAGACATACAAACGGCATGTGCTTGATCACGAATGCTGCTCCTGAAAAACTGAAAGGATTGCTGCTAGGTCATCATCCTTAACAAGCCTTAAATCTCTGTCTGTAAACAGTTTTGACTAATTCTCTGAAAGAAGAGCAGCTCCGCTGACACATAAGGAGCTGCTTCAGATCACAGTGCGAGTACCCGAGTCAGGCTTTGCTGCTGCTTGTATGGCGGTCCTTGTGCTCTGTGTTGTAAAAAGAAGCATGTTTGTTTCCAACTCTCTCTGTAAAGGATGTCCAGTTTTGTAGAGCCTCCAGATATAGTTAAGAAGTTGTCCTGGGTGGAAAACTATTGGCCTGACGATGCTCTTCTGGCTAAACCAAAAGTTACCAAGTACTGCCTGATCTGCGTGAAGGACAGCTACACAGACTTCCACATAGATTCGGGAGGAGCTTCTGCATGGTACCACGTGCTGAAGGTGAGGGGTTGTGTTTTGGCGGTGTGTCAGTAATGAACTAAATTCTATGTGCAGAGACCCTCCCAGAAGTCCCTCAAAAATTCAGGTCTCAGTTGTTTGGGGTTTTTTTTCCCCCATGGTCCTGTTTTATCTATAAGAAGTACTCAGAATCCTTACCTGCCCTAAGCGGGTGCACTCTCAGCGGTGCCAGGCTCTGCCGAGCAAGGAAACCAGTTGGAGTGTGCGAGTTGTCTGTGTATTTTCACTGTATTGGGATTTTAATATTTGTTCAGTGCTTTCTGCACATATATCACCTAAGACCTGAAAGATGTAACATCTTGCTTTGGCAGGGTGATGGAATCTGTAAACTTTCTGCAACATCAGTCCCACAACTCTGAGCAAACGTGGTCAGCTGGTGTTGTAATTATTTCAGCCATTTTGTACAAAGCTGACGGGTACATTTTATTTCGATAGTGTTAAAATATTTACCACGATATATTTACTTAGATAAACATTTGTGCTCGCGCGTCTACGTGCATGAATCTGTGTCAGTGCTTGGTTTGGCTGCTTGTTGCTAATTTTATATTTTCTAATTCAGGGGGAAAAGATATTTTATCTCATCAAACCAACCTCTGCAAATATTTCTCTTTACGAGCGCTGGCAGTCGGCAGCAAACCACAGTGAGATGTTTTTTGCAGACCAAGTAGATAAATGTTACAAATGCACGGTGAAGCAAGGACAAACACTCTTCATTCCATCAGGTGAGCCGGCTGTTGCAGGTGAGGTTTCCTGCTCCTGTTAGAGCTGTTGAAAAGAGCATGAACTGCTAGCGGGGTGTGATTTGTCCGCTTTCTCAGGGAAAGTATGAAGATTAATACTCCGCAGAATTCTAATTTCATATGCTTACAAAAAAAAATCGGAACTTTTACTGTTTTCTCTCAATATTTTAGCAGCCTTTTAAAAATACAACTAGTGGGTAGAGTGTTCCACTCGTGGTCTGGCCGGGTTGCAGAAACTCGTGAGTCCTCTCTGTATATCCAACTGTGACACCGGTGCTTCTTACCTAACAGAAAACTCACGGTGAATTACTTGCTGACTATGACCCTCCACAAAATCCTTTTCATGGTGGTTGTTTCCCTGTGACACTAAGGAGCTGGAGGTGCCTGCACGGGTGTGAGGGTGGGCTGATGGTTTCACGTGAGGCTGGACCTGGGTGTCACCCATTTTTATGGATTACTTGAAAGACTGGGGTTTTCATTGCAGGTCAGGGATGGTGGATTTTGTTTTTCTCAGTTGCTGGGAGGATCTCGTAAGGATAGGGAGTTGATCAGCAGATAACATAGAGTTTTAAGTGAATGCAGTTCTACTCCTGTCCCTGCCCCTCACCTTCACTGTGAACAGTTGTTTCCTCTTTTCCATTGCTGTTTCCAGCATTTCCTGTAATCTCTTTGGGACAAGGATTTTCTCTCTCTCTATGTACCTTTAAATGATGCACTCCCCATTCAGTCCATAACCTGAGTTGAGGCTCCCAGGCGGCACGAGTAAGCAGCTTGTGTTTTGGAGGCAGCAGCCAGTAGTGCCGTTTTTCTGTGTGAGAGGATGTTCTTGCACAGAATGTTCACACACCTGAATTTTACTTCAACTGTAAAAAGTGGAAAGTAGGTATTTCTCTTATGGCCATATGTGGAGCAGATGGTGGAGTAAACACCGAGCAATTTAAAGAGATTCACTAATTGGAGTAGATTTTTGTAGGAAAATAAATGTTTGGAAAACACCTGTTCCTGGCGCTACAATAAAGTCCCTGTCAGGAGCCGTCACAAATTTTTATGGTGATGTGAAAGCAGCTCCTGTTATGTAGCTGCTGCTGCTTTTCACAGTAACGAGAGAGCAGGACGTCCCCTGCGCTGGCTGCCACTGCTGAAGGTGGTCCTGGCGCTGGGAGTCAAAGGTGTGCAGCACCTTCCTGGGCTGAGCAAAACGAACGAAAGGCCAGATGCAACTTTGTTCGAAGCTTATGTGGTCCTGGTGGTGAGTTGGACTGAAGAGCTGTATTGGTATCTAGGAAGGAAGTTTCAAAGTGAAGTGTAAACACCGTGTTGTGAATGAAGCCTTTGTTACTGTGATTCCAGTTTTTATCCTCTGGTCTCTTCTCTTCGTCTTTCAGGTTGGATTTATGCAACTCTGACACCTGTAGACTGTCTGGCCTTTGCAGGACATTTTCTACATAGTCTAAGTGTTGAAATGCAGATGAGGTAATCTGTCTTTAAAATATGAAATTAGGCCGAGGCTTGGTTTTTAATAAATTGACCCTCCTGTTAATTAGCCTACGTCTGCAGTAGCTCTATCGGGCAGTTTTGGGAAGTGTACTCATACTGGTGCCCTTTGAGGGTGTTCTCCCATGCTGAGTTATCCCCTGCTGTCCTTACCTATGGCATAGCACATGGAAGGATATGTGAGGTGCTTGGATTGATGTGGCCAACTCCTGAAGGAAGAACCATAAAAACTTTGGAGTTTTACCCTAGCACATGGCATTCGCCTTCTGGATAAACCCCCCACCTACTCCACTGGGCTCTTTGCCCAGCGTAAGACAAAAGAAGTCGTTCTTTACTGGTGCTGGACTAACAACACCATACAACTATCTTACATCTGTATCTCCCAGCTTCTTACTAGTGTTATTTTGAAGTTTTGCTTTTTGTCTGATGCTGGAATACTTGGTAGCAGCACAAAGAAATGAAGCAGTGCAAAATGAACCTCGGGCATTTATGAGCAGCGCTTGTCACTGCGCGACATACTACTTGTGACCTGCTGTGCTCTGAGTCCGTGTGGCTTTGTATTGCAGGGCGTATGAAGTAGAAAGACGATTGCAAATTGTCAGTCTGACCCAGTTTCCAAACTTTGAAACTGCGTGTTGGTATATGGGAAAGCATCTGCTAGAGACATTCAAAGGTAAATCTGCATTTTTTTACCTGCTTTAATTTCTTAGCTTTGGGAGCCTGAAAATAGTTGCTCTTAATTTCTGCTGATGCGATAGAAGGTGGACCGGTGGCCAAAATCAGTCATATTAGTAGTTGGAAACCACTTTAACATAGCAGCAGAACATGCTGGTCTAGAACAGCTTTCCTCTTAGTATCCTGCCATCTCGCTTGAGGAGGGACCTTAGCTGTCCCTCTTCCCTATGCTAAGCGAAGGTTTCATCTTCTTTATAAAATGTATTTAAGTTGCCTCAGAGGCAAATAATGTTGTAACATTTTTTAGTTGCTTGTCAAGTCTGGATTCATTCCCTGTTTTAACCTAATGAACTACACGCTCTGTCAGCCCGAGGCATAATCTCCCGTCACTCTGCTCATCCCGGTCGAAGTGTGTGGGCAGGTCATACATATGCGAGGCTGCAGCCACATCAGAGGAGTGGCCAGCAGGAGCACTAAGAATTAAAGCAAAATTTTCTGTGAAAGTCAAAATCTTCCCAATCAGATTCCTTCAGAGTTGACGGAAACATCCACGTGTGCATGTTCCTTACAGATCCAGGCTCACTTTGCTCTTTGCCTCTATTTCTCCTATTACAGAACGTGTCTAGAGACACCCACAAGATCCTTTTATAACGAGAAAAATGTGTCTAATTAATAAGCAAGGTGAGGGGTCCCTCCAAGTGTCCCCTGGTACTCGTGCAGGAGTGGAAAGCTTTGCCCGATATAACCTTTGTTTCCACATGTTGGAACTTGCTTTTTCAGTCAGAATGAAAGAACCGCTGACAGTACCTTTTTATTCCCACAGCCTAGGATGTATGAACACGGAAGCTAGCTTGAGTATGGGACCAAGAAAGGAAGCGGAAGGATTGCCAGTGTAGACAGAACTGACAGGAGCAGAGTGTAGGAAGGCTGAGTTGGATTTATGACACAGTAAATATACTCCTTATTACCATCGAGTTACCATAGGGCTTCGTTTGTGGTGACCAGCTTTCAAAGAATTAACTTTCACAGTTAAACTTCTTCAAATTAAAGACTTTGTGTAAACCAGCTTTAGCTGTTGGTGTTTGAATGACGTTGTTTTGTTCCTCTACTTAGGTTTGCACAAAGCTGGGCAACAGCCTGCCGCTCATTTACTCCAAGGAGCAAAAATTCTCAATGGTGCTTTCAGGTCATGGACTAAAAAACAGGTAGGAGAAGCAGCCTGTTTTAATATTGTGTGTTCCTCAGGCTTGTCAGTCACTGAAACGGGGAGCAAACCCTAGAACAAATAATACCTCCATAGCAAACCAGCTAATTCTGAAATCCCAAAGCGAAGGGACTGGGGGAAGGAGGAAGGAGGGTGATAGCTGGGATCTCATAGTGCCGCGTGAGGAGTCAGGAGAGAAAAAGGTACTGCCAGAGCTTTTAAAAAAGTCAATTCTGCACAGCGCCAAAAGGCTACTGAATGAATGTTCTCCCTGGCTCTGAGCATTTTCCTGTGCCAAATCAATTAAGCAGAGGTCATGTATGCGAGCGACGCCTAGAACAACGCCTGCATTTTTGTGTGCACAGGGTGCCCAGTTCCTGCAAATCAACACATTAACTAAGCCAGGTAATACATATTGGTTGGAGAGAAGGCTTAAAGGGAATTGCAGCCTGAATTTCCTGCTGCAGTCGTTTCAGAAACGTTGTTCTTGCATGTGTTGCTCCTAAAGTTTTGGGGAGTTAGCCGTAGGAGACAGGCTGTTCAATGATCAAATGTGAACAAGGATTTCCAGCTTTGGGATTTCCAGACATTTTGAGGAAGGATGAGCAGCTGAGTACACAGTGAGGTCACTTCGGTGGCTGTCCCAGATTTACATGGAGCTGGGGCTTGGCTTCTCCTTCCAGCAAAAAGACAGTGAACATTGCTCCCTGGTTTCCTGCGGAAGGACTGACCGGGGCGGAGGCTCTCTTCTCCACGGCACTCTGTTTATTTTTCCACTTGCCATGCAGGTGAGAAGTAGTGAGTTAAGGGAAGTCAGGCTGTGATGGCGTTTAGGTAAAGCTGAGCTTTGAATCTGATAACATGACATGTGAATGCAAATGTTGTTAGTCCCGTCAGGGAGCTCCCAAACCGCTCTGCTGACGAGTTTGTGCCTGTTGTACTCGTTGAAGACACCAGCCTAAGACAGTCTCTCCTTGTAGATGCAGAAAAGGAATTTCTCACAGAATCTGCTATAAGGGGTGAGCAAAGTGATGTTACAGTTGTGAAAATGCAATAGTACCTGACAAAGACTATTGACTTTGTTGTTCTCTCAGGACAGCTATTTACAACAAAATCCAGAAGGGGAAAAAAGTTTTTTTTTCTTATTTGGACTACTGATTGATTTCAGTAAAAAAAAATGTGGACATGTCACTGAATGACATAATTCTTCATATTTCTACCAAAAAACATGCACAGAAACAGCAGTCTGGCTTTGTTCTGTTTTAGGCTTTAGCAGATCATGAAGATGAGCTACCAGAAAACTTCAAACCAGCACAACTGATCAAGGACCTTGCCAAAGAAATAAGATTAAGTGAGGTTTGTGCTCTTTTCATATTATTAACTAGATTGTGGGTCTTTTAATAATCTAGGCTGTAAAATGGATTAATTGAAATAAATGAATCTGTTTTTTCCCACTCTCTTCATGAAAGAATTCATGTTCTGGGCTCCTGTTTGCTTTCTCCTTGGCTTTACACTGTCTCTGCCTATCCTCCATCCTTTCTCCTCCACCTTCTGGCTGAACTGGCCACACTTCATCATTTTTCCTCTTTCACTTTAGCTGCTCCCTGCCCAAAGATCTGATAGAACACTGTTGCCATCCCCGTGATTATGCTCCCTGTGTAGTATCTCCTTTTCCTTAGGTTCGTCGGTCTTGTCTGTGACATTGTCTGAGCTTGGGACTATTGTTCTGTAGGAAGTCTTGCTCTTGGCTGGCTTTGAGACAGTCAGGACAGCAAATATGATAATAATTATAACAAACCCCTACAAAAAAACCCCAAAAAACCCCAAAAAACAGGTTGCGCGTAGGTATCATCCATCAGGTCTGGTATCATATTCCGCTTCGTGGAGATGTGTGACAGCACAAGGTGACAATAACTAGTTCAGTTGTTTTGAAAAGATGCCGTGTTGCATTCCGTCCCTTTCCTAACTGTACCCAAATACTTCAGAATGGAAATCTATCTTGTCCTTTTATCCTCTTTGATGTAGTAAGTTTTCTGCTTGTTAGAATGGCAAGTTAAGCAGAAAATAATTTCTTTTTAATTAGTTACAGTGTTAATTTTAATTGGGCAGCTATTTTACTGCTTATTTTTCCTGAGGGCCTGAAACATGATTCTGTTACATTTATCACATCTGAATTAAATGGAAATGGTTTGTACTCGAGCTGATGAGCATTTTAAACAAAAGGCCATTCATTTTACATGTTTGTTTGTATGGGCAGTCCATTTAACAGTCCTGCCTGATGGTACGACCTGGTGAGAGTTTCTCCAATTTGTGCTTGAGCAACATGGGGGTGGGAATTAGTTTTGAGCAGAGCGTTACGGTGGCATGGGATGGGGTCTGCATTCCCTGGCCAGCCCGACCTGTTCATTGAGGGGGGATCTCTGGGGTTTGTTTCCCCGAGGAAGCGAGGGTGCAGGTGAATATCTACCATGAGACGGGTGGGTCTGAACGCCTTTCTGTTTTATGATAAACTACAGAATGCTTCGAAAGCCAGCAAAGCAGACACAAGTGCCAACACAAACGCCGAGGAGATCTGTCCTGTGGAGAAGGAGGAGGCACCATCACCCGTCCAAGTAACGCCTCCGCCCCCACCTGTAGAAAAGCCCCCTAAAAAAAAGACTCCCAAAACTGTGAAAACCCCCAAACAACTGAAGCCATCCAAACCCCCTAAGCCTCCCAAGCCGCCCAAACCCCCAAAGCCCCCCAAAACGCCGAAAGTTAAGGGAGAAGGAAAAAAGAAAGGAAAGAAGGCAAAAGAGAGTCCGCCGCCAGCCATCCCAAACCTCGACTTGCTAGAGGCACACACAAAAGAGGCTTTGACAAAGATCGAGACACCAAAGAAGGGCAAGGTGGGTCAGATTCTAACCTCTCCCTGTTCTCTCACCATAATAGGGATAAAAGCACTCCTTAGGTCTCATAAAAAATAGTTCAAGCAACACAGTGTGAAACCCAAAGTAAATGAAAATTGTGTAACTGCTAGCTTACTGTCTTTTTTTTTTACCTGACCGTTCCATTTGCTTTGACTGGTTGCTTGGTTATTCATTTGATACAGAGCCTCCAGGAAACCTGTTGATTCAAGCAGAGGCTGGCAAACTGCTGCCAGCTCCCTGCCCAAACTGAGGCGAGGTGAAAATTAAAAGACATTTTGAAATGGCTTTTTTTTTGGCCCCTTGAACTATTATATTCTTATTTCAAGTGTTATCAGCACTCTATTTCAATACTCAGTTAGCAAAGATGAAGGAACTCATTTCTAAAGTATCTTAATTTGCATGAGATTTTGCTCTAGCCTGAGCGAATGAAGATAACACTATAGTTTGCTTCCATTTTTGCCCATGTAGGACAAGTTTCATTTTTATATCCTTTAACTCACTGTGAATTCGGCTTCAGTAGGGGCCGGGATTTCATTGAGGCACTGACAGAGTAATGTATTGTACATAGTTTGTTAAGAAGTATCCGCAAGTCTTTTCAAAAATGCTTCTGAATTTCCTAGTAGTTGGTATGCAGTTTGTGAAAGCTGTTCACGAAGCAGCAGGCAGGGAGATGAGGATGTTTTCACAGTCATCTTGTATGTTGGTATGTCAAGGAGAAATGCAGCTAGTCTTCTGCATTCTCTGAAGCAGCGATATTTGATCGAATCTGAATTGGGGTTCAAAAAGAATGAATCAGAAGAAGAATTTTCAAAAATATATCACGTTATATTTCCAGATAAAAAATGTGTTTCTGTAACATGCCAGCACTCCATCCTCATTAAGTGTACATGCTGACTTTGTCCGCAGGCTGCAAAGAATGTGTTAAGTGTTCCCAATAAGGAAACCGCTAGTAAGCAGAATGAGGTGGAGAAATTCGAAGTTCGAGAGCAAAATAAAAGCAAAACAGAAGCCAAGTGGAAATATAAGGTAATGCCTCCTGTTAAATTCTGCTGATGATTCTGCCACATAGTGATGAGTCAAGGGAGCAGAAGTATTCACACCTCAGCAGAGAGCATGAGGCACCAATTTTGAGTTCCCAAAGAAATAAATTTGATCAGAAAATAATGAAATATCATTGATAGAGGAGGGGGGAAGGTTCTTCAGAAGCATACACCCAGTTGTTCAGCCTCATCCTTGGTGAGGCCGGTGGGAACACTGTTAATAATGACATTTTTCAGTGCTGATCTCTTCTGTGATTCTTACTTTAACACAGTCGTACTACTTTATGTCTGGAGTAGTTCCAGAGAAATCAATAACTAATAAGAGTAGAGTTAATGAAATCGGAATTATGCCACATGAATTAAAAGCTTGCCTTCCTGGAGGGCTAGTGTAAAACGAGTAAAATTCATTCATAGAATAATACATTTTTTCTCCAGGTGACACTTAAAACAAGGTGACACTGGGCTTGCTCACAGAAATAGCTGTCTGAATTTTGCCTGCTTTGTGAACTACTGATGACAAAGGTGCAGATTCCCCAAAACAACAATACCTGCTTTTTCCCATGGGGGAACTACTAAGAATCATGAACCATTAACATAAGAGACATGTAATTTTTTTATGTGAGAAACAGTCACGGTTAATGTGATTAGATCAATAGGTACCAGTTAATTCTACAGCCAGTACAGCTTAGGGAAGTACTAAGGTGATGCTTGAAAAATAATCAAAAGCTTCCGTTGCGCTGCTTGACTTTGATATTAAATTATTAAATCTGTAATTCAAGCTCCTCTGAAGGTGTGAAAGAAGCAAGTGGAGCCAGGGAATAAAATGCAGTCGGATTTGTGAGGTTACAGGCATGGTGCTAGAGTCTGTCCTTGCCACACGGCGTGGTGCTGATGGGCAGCCTGCTTAGCTGTGCTCTGGTTCAGCAAAGGGGTAGGTAGCGTTTCACCTCCATCTGTGACAAGTGAAGAGAGCAGGATTTAAATTTGGCGTCATATTTGTGGCGGGCACTGCTTAAACTGGTGCTGAAGTGCTTTTTGGATGGGGATGAGTCCCTGAAGTAAAGCCCAGTTAGCCCGTGGAAGAGTATAATCCTCTATAACTTAGTGCATTTGGGGGAACGTCTTTTTCCTCTGCATGTAGATGAATGGATTCTCTGAGATTAGCTAGGAATCTGAAATATCAACAACTCGTTGAACTGATTTTATTGTTTTGGTTTGGGGCTTTTGCCTTTCAGAACAGTAAGCCAGATTCACTTCTAAAAATGGAAGAGGAACACAAAACAGAAAAGACGCCTTTATCTGGAAATAAGGACAACAAATTTACATTCTCTTTCTCTAATAAGAAGTTGCTTGGGTAAGTAAAAAACATGACAATACACATCAAGTAAGAAAGTTTTTTTAATACACAAAGGTGAAAATCTGCCTTTCTGGGCTACTTATGCAAGAAGTTCTTCACTCTGGAGCTTGATGTTACCTAGAACCCGTCTGAATTGTCCATACCAGCAAAGACCTATCTTGGAGGATGGTAGTTTGCTTGAGAATAGTGTCTTCATTATTCAGGGAGTGTCTCATGTTTTGGCACTTCAGGTTCTTACGAGTTGAGTTGTAATTAAGTGGTTTTGGGGCAGATCCAGTTCGGGGTGCATTTTTAAGAAGCTGTTAAATGAACTCTGCATGCCAAAATTCTGTGCGGTGTATGCGTTAGGCATATCATTATACACTTTGACACAACTTTAAATAATACAGTGCTTATCTGAAGCCAGCCAAGGCTACTCTGGTTGGCATCATATTTTGAGATCTAAATTGTAGGTTCAGAAATGTGTTTTTAAAATTATTTGAGTTACTGGGGCACCTCTGAAAGTATAAAAGTTGACTGAGATTTCTGCAAGAAGATATTCATTGTCGTCTTCTCTGGCAATTCGCAAAATGTTTTCTAAGAGTGTTGTTACTGATTTGTAATTTATTTTTTTTTCAGTTCAAAGGGACTCAAAACCCAGCTGAATACTAGTGTGTTTGGGTCACTGCAGAATTTTAAGGAAGATAAAGCAAAACCTGTACGAGATGAATATGAGTATGTGTCAGATGATGGTGAACTAAAAATTGATGAGTTTCCAATCAGAAGGAAGAAAAACACTGCAAAAAGAGAACTGCCCTGTAAGAGTATTTCCTCTTTTGTCTGTATCTGCACAGCAAAGGCTTAGGTGTTGACTGTCCAAAACTAGGCTTTAAAATCTATGTGATTTATAATAAAGAAAGCCATGACTTAACTGCTAGTCAAGTATAACACTCTCTTATCACTCTCTACAACTGCCTGAAAGGAGGGCGCAGTGAGGTGGGTTCTGGGCTCTGCTCTAAAGGAACGAGTGATGGGACAAGAGAAAACGGCCTCAAAGGAGGTTTAGGCTGGACTTTAGAAAAAATGTCTTCACTGCAAGAGTGCTCAGGCACTGGAACAGGCTGCCCAGGGCAGTGGTGGAGTCACCATCCCTGGAGGGGGTCAAGAAACGTGCAGATGTGGTGCTTGGGGACATGGGTTAGTGGGTTGGGTGGTGTTGGGTTGATGGTTGGACTTGATGATCCTTGAGGTCTTTTCCAACCTTAATGATTCTGTGAGTCTACGATTCTATAATGAATATATATTATATAATGAATTTGAATTGCTTTTGAAGTTATGGCTTAGGAGTGCTATTTTTTGAAGGGAAAAAAAATCATGACTTTGTTTTTATTTTTTTTTAATTCAGTTTTATCAGATAAAAAAGACACTCTGCAGCACACTCCTGTTAAGAAGCCAAAGGTGGAGTCAGTGTCATACAAGGTATGGTTGTCACTGCAGCTATCACCAGCAAACACCCACTGTATGCCCTGTGCTGCCACGACAGTAGCAAAGCCTTCGTACAGGCTGTTGTCACATCTTCTACCTTGTTCTGCAGTCAGACCCTGCAAGGGCTGAGTGTCACTTGGTGCTGTGGCTTGAGCTGCTTGTGTGCCATCAGGCCAGACGGGGAGCGCGCGCGGGGACCGTGACCATTGTACAGTGCCACAAGAACAGGAGCCAGCCCTAAGAAGGAGTGGGAAGGATCAGAAAGAGTTTTTCTGTTGTACCTGGCTTGCTGTTACATTGCTGACAGGCACAGGGGCTGTCCCAAGCTGTGCTCCCAACCCGTGTCCTCCCATCTTCATGCACTTTGAACACCGGTCGTTAAATTTCCATGTTGGTGTTTGACACGTGAGACTCGGAGTGATGCTGATACACGTGAACTCGTGGCATTTGGCATTTCGCGTTACTAGAAGCCCTTAGCAATTAATTTTGTAGCAGTTAAAAGTTTTGTTTGCTGTCACTTAGCAGTTTCCCTCTGCCCTTCAGGGGCTTACATCTGCTCTTGACTCCACGTGATACACTACTGCCTACCTTGAGGCAGTGCCGGGGTGCCTGCTGGCTGCTGACCTGCAGGAAGCTGAACAGCACAGGCTGTATCTGGGCTGACAGAGACGTGCCCACACGTTCACTTCTTCTGCTACATGGGGCATGGTCTTAAGAGCAGGAGCAGGGGCTGAGAAAGCAACACAGCACCTGGAAGCACCGCTGATACAGTGGTTTGACCCACAGGATCAGGTCTCAAAGCTGCTTCTCCAAGGTTGGAAGGGGAGAGGAAAACCTACCACGCCTACAGGCTGCAAGGAGACGGATTTTTACTGTGTACTTGGTTTTGTTGTTTTCTTTTTTCTTTAATGAAAGCAAATTATGAATGCTGTGTCTTTGGAGGAGCAGCAGGCTGCAAAAATTATTGTGTTGTTCTTGTCGACTAACTTAGTAAGTTTCTGGGTTTTTTGAGCTATTTCCTTGTTTTTTCAGAGCGATGACTCGTCGGATGAAGATTTGCTTCACATCGACACAGAGGCAAAGCCAGGGCGCAATTCCAAAGTAAAGAAAGAGAGTGGAAGTTCAGCAGGAATTCTTGATCTTTTGCAAGCAAGCAAGGAGGTTGGGGGTTTAGAGTATAACACCAACAGGTATGCACCAAGGGATGGTTTTTTCATCTTGCCCTTAAACAAAAATTGCTGTTTTACAGTTGTATGTGTATGAGTGAGAGAGAGAATGCATTTAGCAAGCTCGGTTTTTTCTCCAGTAAGCAAATTCTTCCTTTATCCTGTGTTCTGGAGGGAGAGGTGGGAAAGTGTGTGGGAAACATTTTGGCGGTATGATTTAAACAAATAATGAATAATGTTTTTTAATGTAGTAATAATGTAATAATCTAAATGACCAGCATTGTAAAGTGCCACGCAGTTCCCCAAATATTTAATGTTTGAAAGAAGAAAATAGAAAACTCTCTACCCTCCTGCACACCCCTGGTCATCATTCTTCTCCCCACCGAAACACATGGCTTGGAAAAAAACCAAACTCTTCTACCCATCCCAAAAATGGAAGTGCTTGCCTGGACTTGGTTGTGTTTCATACGGGACCACTGCAGGTGGACAGTGAAGTTGACGCTGGATGTTTTGAAATACGGTTTATAAGGTACAGCTCTAGGTCTTTTAGTAATTTAAACAATAAGCAGTGAAAAGAAATGAAAAAAAAATGGAAAGTATGGTTCCCAAACTCGAATGCTGTAGTTCAGGACTGTCTGGAACAAGAGGTTTTTTTGGGCCCGTCTCAAAATTAATGTATGGGTTCCCTGCCCATGCCAAGCCTGATCGTAAACTGCTGATAGAGCAATGAGCTAATACAAGTATCAATCCAGGCATGCGTGTTGTTTGGAAAGAAGCTAGTGGGAATCTTCACGTATGGAAATGTCTTGCTTAACTCCAGCCTTAGGAACAGATCCCAGGGAAGTGGTTTTAGGAACATCAACCGAGTTTATGGCCTCCGTGCACAGAATGGCATTGCAGACATGAACTGCTGCGTCTTACGCCCTGTGCTCCCTGGTAGTCTGCTGATTAAGTAGATCTTCGCTGCTGCAGTCTTAACTGAATGATTTGTCCCCATCTGTAGAAAACCAGAGGCATTCACCTAAGCACTCTGCACTGCTCCACAGGGACCACAGCCTTGGGACTTTTGGAAGCTGTGGGCTGTTGGTAAATTGCTGGCACAAGTTTCTAGCCTCTGAATGCGCCTGTTGTGCAAACAGAGGGATTGTCCTCTGAAAGGTGAGAATGACAGGCCAGGTGGTGATGTGGGAAATGATGTGAAACGTGCGGTAAGGCTATTCTTGTTTGGCATTTTAATTAGCCAGTTCCATCTCCACTCTGTCTTCATTTGAAAACCACCTTCACCAGGCTGGCAGGACATGTCGGTTCTCGAGGCTGGCTGCTTGAAGCCGCATTTATCCTGCTCGTGCTTCATATAGCAGATGTTGCATGGAAGCAAGAGGTGTGTTGCACCATTTTATACGTGCAAAGCAGCAAAATTGGTCTGCTTGGAGCAGCAAGGTCAGATACCATATTCAGAGGTTGCTGGGGTACCCCAACAGCGTTTTTCCCTCCCTGCTTTCTTTAGGTCTGTCTGGGTTATACGAATCTGCAGAACCTCTGCAGGAAGTAGAAGTAGCTGTAGGAGTGGTCTGAGAGTTGCGGACAGACGGGACAAGGAGATTGGTGCTGTCTTTCTCACTCATGCTGTGCCCTTGCTGGGTTTTGGGAGTGCCAGGAAGAGTGCAGCCTACAAATTTGAAAGAACCTGTTCAAGTGGAATGAGAACGTCTCCTCGGAGAGGAAGATAATATCTAAACCTGGGAAAGATTGAAAGTTAAAAGCCATTGCTGAGAATTCCAAAAGTTATGCATCGTGGTCAAAGGGGAACATATGGAATAAGTTGCCAAAGGAAACCATAGAAGCAAATTTTGTCAGTGAGTTTAAAAAAAAAAAGTTTTTTTCATGTTGAGAGAAAGAATGGAATTTTTTTAAGGTTGCACTGTAGTGCAGAGCTACAGAGACATCTTAAGGAGGCAGTGCTGCTGAACCAGAGACATCTTCTGGTCCAACCTTCCTCAATTCATTAGGCAGTTGTACCTTTCACAGCTTAAATGGTTGCAAGAGAGTAAAGCATGTTACATAGGCTGGCTTCATGCAGGGTGCATCGGTTGTGAAGCATGAGGCAGCTCTGTGAGAGACAGGCTTGCTTCTGTACATCACCATCTAGAGTTTGTAACTTGTTCCAGCGCAGGGACAGGGATCCTCACCTCTGCGTCCAGCAGGGGTTTGTGCGGAGTCTCCCCTAAGGGCTCTTTCTTCATCCCTGATGGGGCTGAGAAAAGCCAGTGATTTCAACATCAAGTCACATAGTCACCAAGTATCCTTCTTGTCTTGACAAGACTGGTATTTCTAAGGAAATCTAATCTCGGTTTAGTCCTGGTTTTCCTCCATCCTTGCCCTTGGCAAGGGTTGATCAACTCAGCCAGCCGCCTCCTGTGACTGCAGGGGTATGGGGAGAGGTACCCATGAGTCTGCTGCTCCCAGCAAATACTATATTTTTGGTTGTCTGAGCTCAAGTGGATGAGTGGGGTCTAGGTTTTCCTGATCTCTTGAGATTTGGCCCCGTCTCTGCATCTGCTCTTCAAAAGAAATAGTCGCATTGGCACTTGGTGTCTGTTTGGCTGTTCCCATTAATTCCTTTTCCATTTCTGTGTTACAGTGCATAATGGAACTAGTGTTTGTGTTGAATTTACACGTACGTTTTGGCAGGTAATTAGACGTGTTGGCAAGTAGTTAGGTGTATCTAACTCTGGGAATAAAGTTGCTGGCGTAATATGACTCCCACGCTTGAAGTTTGGCATAAAAAAAGAAAATTTGTCAACCACCGTAAGAATTAAAAGAAATCTGCCTTGGCCATGTTTACACTACTAACCATTCCATGTGTAACTGGTTTTCTGCCTGCTTACGATGTGCAGAAATGCAGGGGTCAGCAGGAAAAAAGAGGCTAAAGAAATGGTCTTCAAAGATTCTCTGTTGTTTGGGAGGTGTCTTTCGCTGTCTGCAATGGGTTAATGCTGCTGCTCAAGAATGGAGTAGGACGTGGGGCTTTTGCCTTTCCTCCCTTCAGCCTGGGCTCTGTAACCCAGTGTATTTGTAGACTTGGCGGTTCCTGAAATCAAAGTCGCAAATGCAGTCACGTAACTGAACTCTGCATGAGTTACTCCACTGTGTGTGGCAGTTTAGTGGGAATGTGTCGTATCAATTTTGGCTCTTGTATAAACAATTAGGCTTTGGCAGCGTGTGTTGCAGCTTGATTGAAAAAAGCTCCCAATAAATGAAATGACTGTGTTTCATTTCATAATTATTCTGGGCTTTTTAAATGGCCATAACGTGCTTTTTAAAAAAAAAAAGGGAAGAAACATGATATGCAAACATACTGGGTCCCAACGTCATGCCAGTGTGGTCGTGTCTGACTCTCAGGAACAATTTCCGTCTCGCTCTACTTGTAAGTTAGATAAAGAGTAGGCATATGTATGTATTTATATATCTGTGTGTTCTGGATCCTCCACGCCGCAGTCCTTTGCGGGGTCTGTGCAGGTGGGAGCCAGCTCTCGAGTGGGAAGCGTGGAGCCCTGTCAGAGCAGCACCGGAGCTGCTGAACCCCAGCAGTGCAGCTCAGGGCTTTTTGTGGTAATGACCTTATCTGAGTTCTGTGAAACTTTATTCTGGAAAATATTGGACTGTCTTTGCAGCTGATTAAACCAAATGCCCTGATGGCATTACCTAGATGCTCTAGAGAGCTGCATCACCCATGCTTGTGTCAATGGCAGCGGGACGGGGAGAGATAATGACAGAGGTCCTGCAAAAAGGCTCCTGCAACTGTGGAAACAGTCTGAAAGAATTGAAGTGGAATATGGAAAAAAGCTCGGAGGGGCTGGTGATCATGGGATCTTGGAACTGAGCAGAATTATTTGTTGTTTCCAGGTCTGTGATTCAAAAATGGAAAGAAACACTGCTTTTGCACTTGAAATTATTTGAGTTCCGTAGTTTTATACAACTGTGACTCCTCCAATATAATGATAAGTTGTTACTGTCTTTGCTCCACTTCTTTGTGGTTCATTTGCATTAGGCCACAGGTAGGGTGAGGGGAAATACTGTCACAGAGGGAACATGGGGATTTATTGTCTTCCCCTTCCATCCACAAATGTTTTTCAGTGGTTCTTATTTGAAGTATTCCAGAGTAACAGCAGTTGGAAGGCACCTCGGGAAGGCACCTAGCTCAGCCGCCTGCTTGCAGCACAGCCAGCTGCAAAGCTTGCCCTTGTTGTTCAGGGCATTGCCCTGGGGAGTTTTAAATATATCCAGGGATGGGGACTGTGCAGCCTGTGAGCTGCTCGGCCATCCGCCCCGTATGGACCTTTTCATAGAATCACAGAATGGTTTGGGCTGGAAGGGACTTTAAACCTCATCCAGTGCCACCCCCTGCCATGGGCAGGGACACCTCCCACTAGCCCAGGTTGCCCAAAGCCTCATCCAGCCTGGCCTTGAACCCCTCCAGGGATGGGGCATCCACGGCTTCTCTGGGCAACCTCAACCACTGCCTCACCTCCCGCACAGGAAAACATTTCTTCCTCACATCTCAGCTCCATCTCCCCTCTTGCAGCTTCAAACCATTCCCCCTCGTCCTGTCCCTGCACCCCCTGACCCAGAGCCCCCCATCTCTCCTGTAGCCCCCTTTCAGCACTGGAAGGTGCTGGAAGGTCTCCCCGGAGCCTTCTCTTCTCCAGGCTGCACACCCCCAACTCTCTCAGCCTGTCCTCGCATGGGAGCTGCTCCAGCCTCGGACCATCTCCGGGGCTCCTCTGGCCCCGCTCCAGCAGCTCCGTGTCTGTCCTGTGCTGAGGACCCCAGAGCTGGGTGCAGCACTGCAGGGGGGCTCAGCAGAGCGGAGCAGAGGGGGACAATCCCCTCCCTCACCCTGCTGATCATGCTGCTGGTGATGCCCCCAGGACACAGTTGGCTGCAAGTGTGCATTGCTGGCTCATGTTGAGCTTCTCATCGACCAGCACCTTTTTTTCTTCTTGTGTCGGGTTGGGATTTCCCCTGCTGCAGCCTGTGACTGCTGCCTTCCATCCCATTGCTGTGCACCACTGCGAAGGGTCTGGCTCTGTCTTCTTTTCTTTGACTTTTTCTTTGACTTTTCTTTGCCCTTATCTATTTCCCCCCCTAATCAGAAGATGTGACTGTGGCAGTTATTCAGAGGTGAGGTGAGACATGAGCCAGCCTGCTGTCCCTCGCATCCGCCTTGCCCTTCGGTGCCTCCAGCCGTCTGTGTAGGCAGCACAGAGAATGGGGAGAAAGCCACACCCCAGTAATATTCTGCTGAAATCAAGAAATACAATTTCTAAATATGAGGATATAGCTGAAAGGCTCAGTAGTTGCTTATGAAAGGAAGGAGAAGTTCTGCCTAGAGATGTTGAACCCTCAGAGGGAGATGGCAGCAGTAGATTTGTTTGTGCAAAGGGAGGCAACGGCTCCCTGCATGAGATCCTCTCCCAGCTTCGGGGCGTTGGGATCACTCCTGTGCCCAGACAGCGCAGAGGCCAGCCTCAGCTAAGGAAGTAAAACCTTTAGACGTGCTGAATTGTGTGTATTCTTGTCACGATTGTGCCTGTTTGCCTGTTGCCACCAGCTCTGGAACACACTGTCAGGGAAAGGATGCTCTTGTCAAGTCCAGGCGGGTGAAACCGGCCATGTGAAAGCCCGAAAATGCAGCCTGAAGGGATGCTTTGTGCTCTCCGATTAAGATAGGGCTAACAATAGCAAGCTGTTCTGGGACACTGAGGCCCCGAGGCTTAAACCCAACACAACAAATGGTTGCAGACAGCACGGTGCATAGGGCACAAAGCCATCCGTGCCCGTACAGACCCGTGCTGTCTTCCTCGGGTTCCCTGGGAGATGAGTTGTCCTTCCCTGCTCCTCATCCCACTGTCCCGACCGCCGCTGCAGGCTGCTCAGCCCTGGAGGAGATTTACATGGGATGAGGTTGGTTTTTTTCAGCAAAGCTAGCAAATTTTCCCTTCTGTTACGGCTCTTCTCTCTGTTAACAATGTGACAATGTGCTGCCAGTTTCAGCTCTGGGGAGCAGCAGCAGAAAGGCAGTTGCTGGTGATGACGATGCATGTGGCTCGTGAGCAGGCTCCCAAGCTCCGACTGCTTGCTGGGGGTGCACGCATGGCCCGGCAGGCTCCGGACGCCTGGGCTCTGAGTGATCTTGGATTCCCCCTCCCCAGCCCTGTGGGTCACCCAGGAGGCTGCCATGCTGCTTTGGCCATGCTCTTTGCCATCGGCGTGGTTCTGTTGCCTGCGGAGCGTGCTGCGGCTGCGCCGAGGTTTCCCACACTGTCGCAGGGGAAGCCACAGTTCCCAGCGCTCCTTCAGCTCCCGCGCTGTACGCAGCTGAAAATCAGCAGATGCTTGCGAGGCAGCAAACGGTTATTGCAGTCAACTGATCTCTCAACCGTGTGTCCTTGTCTTTACAGGAATCAAATGAAACAATAAAATCCCCAAAGTGGAGCCCACTGCAAAGCGCACACACTGCCACCAGTCTGTTTGCTGAAGCAGCCTTTTCTCTCTTCAGCCGCAACATCATTTTTTAGCTGGGGGAAAGGAAAGCGAGGCTGCCGGGGTTTGCAGAGCAGCAGTAGCAGGGTCTGCGCTGTCACCAGTGCCACCTCGCTGGGCGTTTGGAGGGCCCTGGCCAGGCAGCTTCTGGAGAGGGAACGTGGGGCAGGAGCGCTCCAGCTGCTTTGCTCCTGCTTCCGCTCTGGTTTCACATGCTTTTTTAGGTCATAGTTGGAACTCACAGATAGTTTACTTTCGTAAATGTTTGGTGGGTTTTTTTAAAGATCATTGCTGACGCTACAGAAAGGGGATATGGCCTTCCAGAGCTTAAAAATTGCTTCCTGATTCTTCTTGAATTTTTTTGGCTTGGAAAGCTGACATACCTCTAATGGAAGTACACGCGAGCACATGCCCTAATGAGAAACACTTTGCCCCGTGTACAGCTCTGTCTCTTGGAGACATTTCACCCGCACGTTCAGGTTGTGGTTTGACTCTCAGCACCACTGGTTTTGATCATGTTCCACAATTTATTTGTTGAGGCTTGTGTTGCTTGAGGCAGTTCCTCTCTGATTTGCCCGTTTAGTGGTCAGTGTTTGATGGTCTGTTTGCAGTGTTTTGAGAGTCCGGTGTTTGCAAAAACAGTTGGGGGAAAAAATTGAGAGAAAATATGTTAATTTCTTATAGATGGTGCAAAAGATGCCTTTGACAGGGAGAAAGCTAAGACATCTAGCACAATAATGAGGGATTAAAATGTCTCTTTCCTAAGTAAGGTTTTCGATGTTCTTCTGTACGATGAGTTGCTAGGTGCTAAAACCAGTCTTAACTCATTTTCAGGATTATTTATAAATGCAATTAGTGCCCAGAAGCTCTCATTATGTCTTGTATGTTGCTCTATCTGGAGTCCTGTAATGGTTTCAAGTGGATTAAATTAAGATCAAATAAGAGAAAGCAAGGTGGTACTGCTAATTTACTTGGGAAATGCTGTGTGTTGGTGGCTTCTATTGCATAACTGTAAAAAAAAAATCATTACCACAGCAATTTTTTTTTTGCATTTTACTATTATTTGCCCAAACTCTAAAGTTCTGGAAGTATTTGATGATGTGTTCTGCCTGTTGCAGAATTAGTGCCTGGTGTTCTCTGATGAGATTGAATTCTTCTACTTTTTTCTCACTGTGGGGAGTGTGCTTTCCCACCTCACTAAGTGTACATGCCAGTCAGAATTTACACATCATTTGACCTCAGGTTATTCTGTAGGAAAGATCTTTCTGTAGGAGCTGCACAGTGGCTGTTGAAAACTGGCAAAAAAATGCTGAAAATCAAGTTCAGTGAAATCAAGGTTTCCACCCACCCTGTAGTCCACCCTTCCAGTCCGTACCTCTCCAGCATCTCCCATAATCCATCCATCCCACATCCACATCAGAAAGCCCTCCCTGTGCACTGCAGAAATCTCTTGAATTGCTTGTGCCCAACCATGTTGCTCTTCCAGCAGATCCTGGAGGGCTGGAAGTCCCCAGTGAGAAGTGTCGCCTGTCATGGGCTTCTTTTCAGTTTTTCAAATTTTTCCTCTACTTGCCATGACAGCCCCCTCCAATGCTGCCTTGTAAGAGCTGGTAGTGGAACCACTGTGTTGTTGGGGATGCTGCTACAGGCTTTGAAAAGTTCCCTGACGGCTGTCCTCGCCCGCCGGTGACACCAGCCCCCAGGGGGCTGGCCATCACGCATCCAGCCGTGCAACCCACAGATTTCGGACTTCTGGGGAAGCAACCCCAAATCGAATGTGCTGGCTTGTGATATTGCTGTTTGAATAAAAATAACTGGTGTCGCTGGTGGTATGCCCAGCTGCTCGAAGGGCAGGAAGCAGGAAATCTTTTCTAGCAACGCTGTGCAGCGAAAGGAGTCAACTGTTCGTGAGAGGTTCGTGTTTTTCTGGAATCGCTACCAGCTCTTGTATTTCTCCGTGTTTCCCTACAGTCAGCCACCTGCCTCACCCAGCACGCAAGAAGCAATCCAGGGCATGCTATCGATGGCAAACCTCCAGTCGTCAGAGTCCTGCCTCCAGACATCGTGGGGTACCAATCAGGCGAAGAATAATTCCATCTCCACACAAAACTCTAAAAAAACGGGTGGCGGCGGCAACAAAAATGCTGGCAAGCGGTTACTAAAGAAAAGCACAAAGAACAGTATTGACATTGAAGATTATGATGAAGATCAGGACCACTTAGATGCCTGTTTTAAAGATTCAGATTACGGTAAGTACAAACGAAGCAGCCTGAGGGAGTGTGTGCCTGGTGTGCATGGACGGATTTGTGCACGTTAGGAAATACCCTCCATGTTTCTCATTCTATGCTTGTTCACTTTCTGTCACATTGAGATCGAGTGGGTATTTTGATAAGGAGGAGTGTAAGTAACAAGAGGTCTGCATGGCAAAATTAAGCCAGCAGTGTGCCCAGGTGGCCAAGAAGGCCAACGGCGTCCTGGCCTGCATCAGCAATAGTGTGGCCAGCAGGACTGGGGCAGGGATTGTGCCCCTGGACTCGACACTGGTGAGGCCACACCTTGAATCCTGGGATCAGGTTTTGGGCCCCTCACCACAAGAAGGACATTGAGGGGCTAGAGCAGGTCCAGAGAAGGGCAATGGAGCTGGAGCACAGGGCTGACAAGGAGCGGCTGAGGGAGCTGGGGGGGTTCAGTCTGGAGAAGAGGAGGCTGAGAGGAGACCTCATCACTCTCTACAACTGCCTGAAAGGAGGGTGCAGTGAGGTGGGTGCTGGGCTGGGCTCTGCTCTAAAGCAACAGGTGATGGGACAAGAGGAAACGGCCTCAAGTTGCACCAGGGGAGGTTTAGGCTGGATATTAGGAAAAATGTCTTCACTGCAAGAGTGCTCAGGCATTGGAACAGGCTGCCCAGGGCAGTGGTGGAGTCACCATCCCTGGAGGAGGTCAAGAAATGTGTGGATGTGGTGCCTGGGGACATGGGTTAGTGGGTTGGGTGGTGTGGGGTTGATGGTTGGACTTGATGATCCTTGAGGTCTTTTCCAACCTTATTCATTCTATGACTCTATGATCCTAAGCAAATGCGGTATGATAGGTAGACTGACTACAGAGCTGGTGGTGGTGTGGTCGTCCAGGTAGACTGTATTTGAGGCATGTCACAATCAGAAGATCTTAAGAAGCATGGAAGCCCGCTGAAACTGCGGCCATCAGACAAGAAGCAGGAAACTGATCCAAAAATGTCTGTCAGGTACTGGTACTTAAGACAGAAATGTCCTTGTCTACACAATAGCCATCAAATATCTAGCTGAGTGAGAAGCTGGATTTGTATTTGAAAAAGGGATCCAGTGGTATTCTGAGTGTTGGCAGAGAATTCAAGCATCTGAAGCAGAAATGGGCACAAAGCTAGTTTGCACTGGTTATAGTTCTGACATACTAATCTGCAGGAGCATTTTGAATATAAGAAGTAAGGAAATGACAAAGAGTAATCATGTCAGGACTGGAAAACATGAAGTCCCACAGAAGGCAAGAAGTTGGTAGAGGTTTATGCATAACAGGAGAGTCTATGTGTGTGTTTTAAGTGTCCCTGGCAAGCATGGCCGTCAGAAACCATTCGTTACGATTGGAGAAGTGGAGTGTGTGTTTTCACGTGGTTAACAGAGATGCCAAGGCCAAATGGAGATGATGTGGCATGCTGCAGAAGGCGACTGCCCAGCCTTTTAGAGTGCAGTGCCCGTGCTGGGATGCAGTGGTAGTGCTGGGAGGTATGCTGGGAAAGGGCAGCCCCGTGAAGCTGTTGGACAGGGGTGTGGCTTACAGACGCCACGCATGAACAAGGCTTTGCTCTACCGAGGGGTGGATTTGCTCGTTATGTGTCTGTGCTGCCAGTGAATGGAGAGGCTTTGCTGTGAGCAGGCTTGGTTTCCAGAGGCTCTGTTTGTGCCACATCTGATCCGCAGACTTCTGATGTCAATGGCCAAATGCCACAACAATGCCAAAATCACCAGCGATGTAACAAATGGCAGCTGGCAAGAAAATCAAACACACAAGAAAAAAAACCCACAGGAACTTCATAGTAAAGGCCGGGACAAAATTTAGACGAATGTGCTGGTTTGGTCTAGAATAGATTTCATTTTCTTCATAGTAGCTGGTATGGGGCTGTGGTTTGGATTTGTGCTCTGGACACAGTGCTGGTAACACAGGGATGTTTTTGTTGTTGGTGAGCCGTGCTTACACAGAGTCAAGGCCTTTGCTGCTTCTCACCCCACCCCACCAGCGAGTAGGCTGCGGGTGCACAAGAGGTTGGGAGGGGACACAGCCAGGACAGCTGACCCCAGCTGACCCAAGGGATATCCCGTACCTTATGATGTCATGCTCAGCATATCAAGCTGGGGGAAGAAGAAGGAAGGGGGGGACATTTGGAGTTATGGCATTTTGTCTTCCCAAGTAACTGTTACGTGGGATGGAGCTGGGCTCTCCTGGAGAGGGCTGAACACCTGCCTGCCCATGGGAAGTGGTGAATGAATTCTTTGTTTGGCTTTGCTGGCGTGTGCGGCTTTTGCTTTACTTATTAAATTGTCTTTATCTCGACCCATGCGTTTTCTTACTTTTACTCTTCTAATTCTCTCCCCCATCCCACTGGGAGGGAGTGAGCAAGCAGCTGTGTGGGGCTTAGGGGTTAAACCACAGCAACAGATACGTTGGTGTTTATCCCAGAGGCCTTTGAAGGGTCCTTTGGTAAAATGGTTCACCTTGATCTTTGGGATACTTGCATTATGTCTCATTTCTCTCTGCCTGACTGTGCTGGAGTCACACAGGCCGGGAAGGTGTGGTGCTGAACGAAGCACCTGGCTGACATGTCTCCAGTATGGGTCTAGCCTGAGATAAGGAAACTGGGTCATGTCTCTTCTAGCTGTGCTGCTGCTCCACAGACTGATTTTTCCTGTCTGAGAAGTTTCCCTAAAAGTAGCTTGTCACAGTTTAGTGACAGCAGCTCCCAAGTGTGGTGTGTGGATGAGAGCAGGAGAAGGTGCCCAGTGTTACAGCTTTGTCACCACGCAGTGGCACCTCTGGGGGACCTTGCTGTTCCAGCTGTGATGCGTGTAGTCACTGCAGCTGTACAGCAAGTGGGCCTCTTATGTGGGGTAGAGCTGTTTCCTACACTCAAACTGTTGCTTTGTTTCCTACTGTAGTTTACCCTTCTCTCGAATCAGATGAGGATAATCCAGTATTCAAATCCCGATCAAAGAAAAGGAAAAGTTCAGATGATGCCCCTTACAGTCCAACAGGTAAGTCCCTATTGCCTGTGCTGCCCAGACTCAGCCTAAGGCATACGGTCCCTAAAAAACAAGCTGTTCTTCAAGGAGTGTGGAAGTTGTAAGACCACAACTAGCAAATGTCTTTATCGCATGAAGGATTAATCATTTCCAGTGCAGTGGGAGGTGATATCATGCGCTGGGACTCATGCCGAGCAGTGTTAGCCTTCTTCCATCAATCAGTTGGCAGGAAAAAGTCATTCCTGGGTGGGTTGTTGGGTTTTTTTTGATGATGGTGATGGAGCAATTGGTGGCCACCTTAGCAGCGGTAAAACAGTGAAACCTCAGATGGCTGAGTAGCCATGGCTTTTCACAGAATTATAGAATGGTTTGAGTTGGAAGGGACCTTAAAAATCATCTAGTTCGAGCCCCTCTGCCATGGGCACTGACCGTGTTGACTCTTTAAAGAGAGAGTGTGGGAATAGCCTCCTCCAGGTTCAGCTTGTGGTCTGGAAGGGTAGTTTTGTTGCAGCTCACCAGAGGCAGTGACAGGCCAGTGTGGCCCACTAACAGGGGAGTCCCCAAGCTGACGGGTGTGAACACTGTCCGTTTAGAAGTTATGCTGGAGCCACTTATATCTGTAGGCAGAAACCTCCCATGGCTTTGGCTTCAGGTAGCTGCAGCTGCCAGTGAAGTTGCTCAGCCATGTTCAAATCTTCTCTGGCAGCTTCTCCCCAAGCTGCTGTGGCCAGAGGCTGTCAGCACGTCCTGCCTTTGCACGCCTCCGAGGGAAGGGCGGGCAGAGGCTGCAGCATCCCTGACCCTCCCTGCCCAGCCTGGGGTTGTGCTGCTCATGCGGGTGCATCCCGCACGTCTCACCTGCGTCTGCTTTTCCTTGTAGCACGAGTCGGCCCCTCGGTGCCTCGACAAGACAGACCGGTGCGAGAGGGCACGAGAGTCGCCTCCATTGAAACTGGACTCGCCGCTGCTGCTGCGAAGTTGTCACAGCAGGTGAGGTCGCTTGAGAAGTAGTAGCTGTCAGGAGGTGAAAGCCCTCTCCCCCAGCAGCGGTCATGTCCAAATAGCAGCGCAGTGCCAGTCCTCCTCAGTGTTTATTCATGCCAGGGACACAAGGCTCAGCAGTCCCAGGGGAAATAAATGGGATGGAAGTTTCAATAGTGTCACAGCGTATCTGACAATGCCGCAGCACGGAGCAGGCGATGTGTTGGAAGCGTAGAGAAGTATGAGCGAGCGAGCGAGCGTAGCTGCCAGGCTAAGTGCCCAAAAGGAGCGTGCGTGAACCGCGTATTGATGTGTATTTGGGGGTCTGAGCAGTGTGATTGCCTTGTTTGTGGAGATCGGCTGCTGGGAAGCATAAGCATTTACTTCCAAAGATTTGCTGAACCGTGGGTAACTGTGGGTCAGTTTAGCAAAGATAATGAGGCACTCTGGGTGTTGATCAGCACCCGGTCTCTGAAGAGGTCAGATAGATGCTAAGCGCCTAATGCACGCAGGCCCCACAAATGTGACACTGTGAGGCGTGAAGGTGACGAGTTCTGCTGGAGCAAGGTTGGCAAGACACCTTGGCAAGTTGCTGGAGATGCAGGTTTTGGTGGTGTTGGGCTTCTGTGTTGTGCGTGGTTGAGTAGAAGAACTCTAAGAATTGTAGGAGGGTTTCATCAAGAAGTGGGCTGAAAGCAGGCAAGGGAGCAGGGTGGTGGCAGGCCACTGTTCTCCAGGTACGTGTGTGTAAGTGCAGTTACGGGTTGAGGGATAATGTGTGCGTCCTAGCAGGAAGCAGAATCTATGAATCAGTGGGATTTTTAATATCCTCCGTGCTGTTGTGAAAGTGTATGAAGATACCTGAAGATAGGAGGTGCCAGTTTTTGTGGAACATCGAAAGGTTTGTTCATGCAAAACCACGCTGGTCTCCTGAGGCAGGGTCGTTTTGGTCCTGGCTGGCTCCCGCTCACCGCAGTGTGTGCAGAGTTACCAAACAAGGAGGCTCTGCACGAGGCGCATACGTAGATGCAAGAAAGGCAAACGTGTGTGTGCAGCAGAGAGAGCTGTGAGCGAGATGGTGTCGGAACAGACCCCCAGCAGTTTGTACGTGGCAAACTTCGTGGGTTTTCGTTTTATCAGGACCCTAAGCAACGCCGCTGGCCCTTGCCATAGCTAAAGGTCTTCTGGGGATTAATCTGAGCTTCATGTTTGTCATTTTAAAGGAGGAACAAAAAGGCAAGAAGAAAAAAAATACCAAAAAGAAGCTGTCAACCAACAACGCGAACAAACCGGCTCAGGAAGGCAGCTCGCCAGAGCCGAAGCTGGAGTCACATGCCAGCAGCCTCACAGATCACGAGTACACCGCAGGGGCCAGCACCTTTGGGGTCGCCCAGCCTAACAAGGGATCGCAGCCGATGGCACCCGGTGTTTTCCTCACACAGAGGAGACCCTCATCATCCTCGCAGAACAATGCCTCTGCCAAAGGTACCAGGAAACGCCTGGGGTTATGGTGTAGGAAGGGGGAAGGGTGAATTGGTCATGTAACCCGTGCCTTTTGCAGGGCCCTCGCATGTCGTGTCTCTCGTGTGTGTGTAGCAGTGGTCCGGCAGGTCAGATCTGGTCGCAGATAGGGCCCGTGGCCTCGGCCGTTTCGGCACCGTGGGCCAAATACGCGTTTTGCTGCTGGGCTGTTGCAGGGTGTGAGGCATCCCATGGTAGGAAGTACTCCTGAGCGTGCCCCGAGGCTCCCGAGGAACACCTGCAGTGGTCACATCCCGGTCCAGCCTGTCTGGTGAAGCCTTTTCCGGGGGAAGATGCATCCGCGAAGGCTGCTCTGGCCAGGTCTGGGTCAGGCGCTGCTGTGGTTGGGTGGTGTTTGCGCACCAAGAGCTGTGCTGACGTGCGCGTGAGGACGTCCTGCCCAGCGAGCGTAGCGCAGTGCAGATCTGCAAACCTGTCTTGAGAGTTGCCGCACAGGAGCAGAGGAATGTCAAACCTTGGGAGTAACACAGCTACACAACCAGAGCCAAGAGAGAGAGGAAGAGGTCACTTGTCTGCCATAGGGAAAGCGTGACAAAGCTGAGGCTGTGCTGGAGTTCTTGGCTAGGACCTCTCATTCTCTGCTTGAACTGTGCTCAGAAAGCGTGACAGAGGCAGGTGTGTGGGACAGGCACGGTGTACTGGGAAGATGAGGTGTGCAATCCCACTGGGAGAGGCCCTGGTCTGCAGTGAGGCAGTGTGGCAGATGTTCCCTGCGTTCCCCTGTATTTGAGCAGAGCAATTGAGAGGTAGTGCACAGTGTTCTGCCAAACAGTAAAACATCAGAGCAGCTTGAATGGGACGTACAGGAGGACATGTGTAGCCCGTGATAGGTGCCAGGGTCCTGCCAGGAGCTGGTAGCCCTGTGGCTGTCCGCAGAACCGGAGTGGAAGGAGCATATTTGCCTGGAATTATCTTTGTGGTAAAATGGTGGCATTAGTGAAACGGGTCCAAACCAGTGCAAGATGTGATGGGAAGAGGAGTGCTGAATGGAGCTGAATTCCAGTCTGGCCGGGGAGCTGGGCAGCCCTGCCAGAACATCATGAAGGGAGACTGACAAGGCCCATGGAGGGAAGGAGCCATATGCCGAGAAAGCGAGTGGCTGACCTCGCAGGTAGCGGAGCACTTGCAGGGCCTCCTGTGCAGGGTCTTGGGACAGCTGGGGTACCACGGGGACTGCAGGGCGACTCTGCATGGAGTGCAGCCGGGCTCCGAGCCTGGGGACTGCCAGAGCGGGCATCACTGGGAATGAGGGACAGTGGAAGATGGTGGGATGGAGCAGAATTAGGGAACTGTATGACCTCCTCAGGGAAGGTCTCTCAGTCTTAGAGTGAGGCGAAAGGATGAGAAATGAAGAAGCTTCCCGTGGCAAGTGTCACCCACATTGTCATGGTCTTTAAGGCTGGGGCACTTCATGCAGATGTGAGAAGTGGAGAGGAGCTGAGTCTCCGCAGGTGTTGCACAGAGTGCAGCAATGGCGGTGTGATGGGAAGGGGAAGAGAAAACACTGCGCGGGTTTGCACTGTGCCCAGCAGACCCAGGTGCCTTGGCGACCAGGGGAGTTTCTTGCCATAAGGTGGGAGCTGGTGAACGGTGGGGCAGTGAGAAGCTGTGGTTGCTGCAGGAGTCCCAGGACCAGTACGCAGGGAGCACAGACCTCGCTGAACCACACAGCTGGTGAGCAAGGGCCTTGGCTTGTGGCGGTGGTGTCCTCTCATCGGGATGGAGACAGGGAGTGTTGTCCCCAGGGGGTGCGCTGTCGTGCCTTGGTGCTAGCCTGAACCTGTAGGAAGCGTGCGTGTGTCTCTGTGTGTGTGAGTGTGTCTTTTCAGTGTCCTCCTGGTGACGCTGGGCGCAGGTGGTCTCTCTAGAGCTGGGGGAAGAGAGAACAAGAAGAAATGTGGAGCTGCGGTGGTATGTGGGTGGGTTTCAGCGGGGTGGGCAAAGGACCAGGCATCCTCGGGGCAGCACTTGGTCCAGGACTTGTGGTGGCATGTGAACTGCAGCCCTGCGCCGCAGGTTGCCCTCAAGAGGATGGCAGAGAGGTGCCAGAGATCCCTGGGGAGCGTGTGGGTGCATGGTGAAGGCGGGCGCTGTAACAAGCCTGCCGGGTGCCTGTGTGTGTGCCACCTCTCCGCCAGGCACTAAGTGGGACGGCGCTGCCATGGCTGGGATCCGACTGTCAGTCACCCTGGGGGAAAACAGGTCACCCATGAGTGCCCAGCCAAGCGGGGCGCGGGGCCGGGTGAGGGCACAGGGCAGCAGGGCTGGCACTGTCGGGCAGGAGGAGCCCCAGCAGAGAAAGGGCATGATGAGATGAGCCTCCCCCCTGCGCCGAGTGTGCCCAGAGGGCTGTGTCCCAAAGGGATGTGTCCTAGGGGGATGTGTCCCCAAAGGGATGTGTCCCAGAGGGATGTGTCCCCAAAGGGATGTGTCCCCAGAGGGGTGTGTCCCCAAAGGGATGTGTCCCCAGGGGGCTGTGTCCCCAAAGAGATGTGTCCCAGAGGGATGTGTCCCCAGAGGGATGTGTCCCCAGAGGGCTGTGTCCCCGAGGGATGTGTCCCAGAGGGCTGTGTCCCCAAAGGGATGTGTCCCAGAGGGCTGTGTCCCCAAAGGGATTTGTCCCAGAGGGCTGTGTCCCCAGAGAGATGTGTCCCAGAGGGATGTGCCCCCAGAGGGCTGTGTCCCCGAGGGCTGTGTCCCAAAGGGATGTGTCCCAGGGGGCTGTGTCCCAGAGGGATGTGTCTCCAGAGGCATGTGTCCCAGAGGGATGTGTCCCCAGAGGGATGTGTCCCAGAGGGATGTGTCCCCAAAGGGATATGTCCCAGAGGGATGTGTCCCAGAGGGATGTGTTCCCGAGGGATGAGGCCCCGCGTGCGGGTGAGCCCCGTGCCGCAGCCGCGGTGGGCTGGGTTGGCAGGGGCTGTGCTGCCCCGAGCCCTGGCTGATGGCCGGGGATGTCCCCAGGCCTCAGGGGCGGCAGAGGCCGCAGCAGTGCTGTGCCGGCCGGGTGGTTTCTATGGGGTGTGGTCCAGAGCGGGCCCTCACCCCGCTGCGCCGCTCTCCTTGCAGGAAAGCGCACGAAGAAGGGGATGGCCACGGCCAAGCAGCGGCTCGGCAAGATCCTGAAGATCCACCGGAACGGGAAGCTGCTGCTCTAGCGGCGGGGCCGCTGCCGCCGGACTCTTTTGCCACCACGACAATGATCCCTTTAACTTTCAGCGGTCAGAGTGTACAGAATCCTGCTATAAATATTTTTTAATATAGATGTCCTTTCTCAGAATGCTGAGAGTGACTAGCCGCAAAAAGTTAATACTAATCCCGGCTGCGGAGGAGCGTGCCCACCGCCATCCCCGGCCTCGGGCCCGGCCCCGGCCTGCCCCGGCCCTCCGGCGGACCCACTGGTGGGGCGGCAGCAACGGCCCCTTTGGGGGCTGCGGGGGCGCCGGGGCCGGGTTGGGCCGGTTCGGGGCCGTTAGGGTGGGCAGGGGCCTGTGGGCGGTGGCGGCCGCGGGGCCGTGAGGCGTTGGGCGCGTTTCTCAGGCAAGACCCCGTCGCCCCGCGTAGCTGCGTTTCCCGAGGCATCCTTTTCCTAGAATGTAGCTTGTACATAGCTTTTGGAATAACCACCACCGGTTTTTTATAAGGGGAAAGTCTCTCCGGGGCGCCGCCCACCGGTACCAGCTCTTTGCGTAACTTCTTGTACGAGGAGGGAGACAAGTTATTTTACTAGCACCTTGTGGAGTGTTTCCGTGTTTTGTGATGATGTAATTTATTAATGTTTGTAGCTTTTTATATTTGTACATTTCTTATGGGCTTTGTTTATATACACACATTACCGGGGTGCGGCGCCCGCGGGGAACCAGAGCCACCCGCGGCCGTGGGCGAGGCCACGAGGGTCGTGCCGGCCTGGGCGTCGTGCCGGCTTTTTTTATTATGATTATTATTATTAGTATTATTATTTTTTCGCGACATGTACATTTCTAACAAAGTTTATCGTGGCTATCTATCTATGATGGTGTTTTATTTACCAATTCATATCAAATGCTCTTGTATCGAGTTCACAAAATCTTAAGTAAACCTAGAGCAAAGTTTTAAAAAAGAAAAAAAAGGAAAAAAAAAAAAGAAATCAAAGTAAACTATTTCAGGTTTTGTACAGAACTGCCTGGGCCTGGCCTTTTTGTGGGGTCGGCGAGGGGTGGTGTGGGGCTTGGTGGGGAGCAGCGCATCTTCCTGTGGACACGCGTGGCTCAGATCTCCCCTTCGCCTGCCGACTGGCCGGCCATCCTGGCACGCTGGTGAGTTTTTGGCATTGGTCTGACAGAATGTCCTACAGAGAGATTTTGGCCTGGAGGGAAATAATGGGCTGGCAATAGCGATCGTTCACCAGCGGGGGGAGTTCACAGTTCAGAAACAGCCCGTAAACCAGGACCCGGTGGAACAACCTGCCTCGCACCTCGGGAGGCTCGCTGACACGTACAGCAGCCTTTGTTTCCAGGTGTATCATGGTGCATCTGAGGATGCCCTGTGGCTCATTCCAAGGTCCACCTACTCCAGGAGGCCCCCGCAAGGCTCTGGTTCAGTCTGTGCAGAAAACACCCTCGGAAATCAGCGATGATGGAGCGTAGCTGCTACAGCCCAAAGGAGACCATGTGCTGGCAAACTGGCCCAGAGCTGCAGCTCTCAGCCAGGGACAAGAGGTAACAAGTGGATGCTCCAGTTCCCCTTTGCAGCAGCCTGGGGCTGACATGGGATGATGCGCAGCCTGTCCTGCCTGCTGGCCCCCTCCAAACAGCAGCAAGACGAGCAACTTTACTTGGTGGATGGTGTGGTTTCTGATATGTGCAACGTGGCCATCAGAGGTTTGAACAGTCTCATTATAACTTCCCAAAGTGTTTCTTACTCTTCCTTATCCATAGCCAGTAGCAAGGTTTGAGGCGAGTGCTACAAGCATTCTTCACACACTGCCTCTCGGGTATTTCCATGATGACGTTTCAGAAAGCGCTGCCTTGCTGGCCTCTTGGGTTGCTAGGGGCTTCTTGCCATTTTACTTAGGGTTCATCTTGGCTTTTTCAAGACTTCTCCCTAGGAAGAACACGTTACAAGTCATTCCTCAGTCCGTGATTCTGTCTTCAAATCTCTTGCCTGTTTCCTGAATTGTTACCGATTCCTTAGACTGCGCTGGTTTTGCCCTTCCTCTGTGCCCCCAAATAGTCCGTGTCTTCTGGTCGTATGCTTATGCACCGGCTGACGGGGTGTGTGGCTCGGTCCTGGCATTCACTGTGTGTGGTTGGTAGAAGCCTAACAGTGTCTTTGTCTCTACAGATGTGCTGCTGACCCACTGCAGTTAATGCCATTTCCAGGTGACTCCTCCACCTGTTCCTGGACAAAAGCCAGAGGGCTCTGCATTTGACCAGTTCTTATCCTACAGGGAAATGGGGAGGCCAGCCCAACCTACCCTCTGGCTGGCTTGGTGCGTCCCATCAATGCAGCAGCTTTGTGCCAACAATGGAGACAAACAGAGCCTGTCCTAAATCCGATCTCCCTCTCCAGCAGCCCACCAAGCAAGCGCCAGTGAAAGCTGTTTGGGTGCCAGTGAGCCAGATAAGGCAGGGTTTTCTTCCTGACAGTATCTCATACTGAAAATGCAGCCTGCACAACTGCCGGCAGCAAGCGATACCTCCAGCAGCCCTGAGACTCTGCTCGCCCCCTCCGCCTTGCCGCTGTGCTTGGCGACGGCTGTCCCAAACCTCCGCTCCGAGATGAGCTGCACGGAGATCCTGCTGCCTCCCAGCTGCCCAGCCCCATGCGCACTTTACCTTCCCCGCAGGCATTTGAAGAGGCTACAGGGTGTTCCACATTTACTCCTGCTGAGTTGGCTGAGGCCATCTAACACCCTCGGGCAGTCTCACTGTGGTTCAGGGGTGCTGTATTGGGCCCTTTTGCAGACTCAGGTGAAAAATTTCTTCTTTCTTTTTTTTTTTTTTTTTGCCAGTGTGGAGCTACCTGCAGGAGGGACGATAAGTGCACCTGGTGTTTTACAGTGACTGGCAACTGGAAATTCAGAAATCTGCTGCTTGATATACAAAGGATGCCGCTGCCAGGGAGGTGTTTTCTGTACACATGTATGCAGAGAGGCTGTTGGCTGCTCCTGGAACACGATGACGAACAACATTTGGGTTTCTACTGTTCCTGTCTTTAAACTGACAAGAATCCTTCAAAAATGGACCTTTGTCACAGCCCCACATTCATCTCACAGACCTTACGTTCATCGTTCATCTCTGCTCGGGGCAGACGCTGACTGCACTGCAGAGAGCGTGTTTGTTACTTAAACAGTGGCACGGTGCCATGTTGCCCTGCAAGCACCGTTCTTTCCATTAACATTTGACATGGATTTGTAGTACCCACCCCGCAGAACTCACAGCATTTGTGTAAACAGTTTTGAAGTTGTTCTCTGTTTATCATGGGAGAAAGTCTGCTTCTCTTCTTCTCTTAAAAGTGTAATAATTAATTAGATTTCATTCTGTTTCCAGTTTGCCAGGAAGATGCACTTTGAGGCCCATTTTTAGGTCACTCTTCTGTCAAAACTGTACATACTTCTTTCCCCCAGCCAACTGTATTTACTAAACATTGAGCTCCACGGCGCGCGTGGCGGAGAGCGGCACATCCCAACCCGGAGCTGCCAGCCAGGGCTCGGCTCACGCCTTGGCTCGCCCTGCGCGTGCTGGTGGGCGGTTGCAGACCGTGAGCCTTCCTCTCACCTTCAGCTCCATCAAGTCACTAATTAGCAGTCAGGTGACAAGGAGACACATCTTAGAAGGCCTTGTGTTTACGGTAGCCCTTCATTTACTGTTTAAAAAGCTTTCTTTGGCAGCCTGAGGAGAACCCAATGAACCCTTTCTTCCTGAGGTCACCAGGGCATCTTTGGAGCAGCTCATCTTTGACACAGTGCTGGAGCCACCTGATGGCTCCAACCACCCCAGGCTTGCAGGGCCGCCCTCTCCTGCTTGGCTCGAGGGAGCAGCTTCCCTCCCCAGCCAGTGCACATCCCCTTGGCCAGGCTCTGGCAGGCTCCGGTGAGTGCCCGTGGAGGCAGAGGGTGGATGGTGCTGCTGGACAGCGTGGGCTCGTCCTGGGCTGGTGGGCTGAGAGCTGGATGATATTCCCAAATTCACCAGTGGCTTGCTGTGGAAGTTCAGAGGAGTCACTTCTGCCTGTTTTGCCAAGAAGTAGCCTTTCTTTTTCCCGTTCCCTTGGATAGGGATGAAACACAGTTTCAACTTTTAGCTACTTTAGGGGGTTATGATCTTGCTGGCAATGACTGATGTGATTCTGTTATTGCCGTGCCCAATGTGCCACGTCTGCCCAGCCCTACACCCACGTGTCACACAGCTCTTGGCCGTGACGGCTGGATGCCCGCTAGCCTGCTTTATCTAGCCTTCTTGCACTTGCTGGCAGCAGGAATTCCCCTCCACTGGCTATTTTCCCCCCTTTTTTTTGCTGAACTCAGCAGTTTCAGACACATAACCACTTTATTTTATTGCTGTCATAAAATATATTTGGTGGGTTGGTTTGGAAAACAAACAGCTCTGCAGAATACGGAATATCAGATGCCCCAGTCCAGAGGAGGTAGAAAGGGAAGAAGGGGCGAATGTTTCCTAGCAGCATTTATGTATAAATTTATTGGAGCAGCCCATAAAATAGGACACAGAGCAAGTTATACAATAAAAAAGTGCACTAATACCGTATGGTTTACGTGTCCCTTGCCCAAGGTTAAAGACTGTAGCAGCTCCTTTCAACATACTTTCTTAATTCAAGCTCACCAGCCTCGTTACTTTGCCTCAAAATGTGCAAACCTTTAACTTCTCTCAAGGGATAACTTGAAACTCGCTCTGAGAATGGAATATTAATTAGAGTCAAGAATCTCACCGTGTGCCTCGTCACTGTGTGGCCTCTAGGAAGGCGGAGGAAGCCAGACACCCTCCAGACGGAAAGTGCTCCCTTTGTGTGGGGCTTTTGTTCCCCACATTCCACCCGTTCTGCCCTGTCACAGCTGATAACAGCTCCCCGGCCCACTGAAAGAAAACTGTCATAGCTAAGTGTACCTTGGCCGCTTACGGAGAATATCAGCTATTAACGAGCTTGTTATCTTGAGCAGGTTTTACACAAATTGTTCCCTGTCCGGCATTTGGCATAAGCAGCGATGACAACTTTTCGACAGATGCTGGTGAGAAGAGAATAAAGATGCTGTGGCTTCAGACCATCTGCGGGGATTAAACCTTCATCACGTTAGGTGACTTTTCTGCTCTTGAGACAAAGGGAACATTTATTTTGCTCTAGCTACACACCTCGGTTTCTCCAAGACGCTGTTTCATTGCCAGACACTTACATTGTAGCTTGTCTGTCATCACAGAGCCTCTTGGAATCCACCGTAAATTGACTTTTTGCCCCTCTAGCATCCAGGCAGATTTAATCCATGGTGCTCATTAATGCTTTTCTAAATCTCCGTCTACAATCTTCTGCTTGATCCAGGGCTGTTATAGGAAGGCTCTGGTTGCTGCTTAGGCCACCAGCTTCCAGCCTGCGCTAGCCACAAATGTCCGACTGTGCTTTGTGATGTGTCACCTTGAGAGTTGCAGCTTTTCATAAACATCTGGGAATGAATGCAATGGGAAAAAAAAAACCCTGTCAATCACCAAGAACATTGTGATTCTCCATTTTCTGCACAATGTCACAAATATGATTTCAGGAAGAGCAAGGAACATTTGCTATAGAAGAAAAAGGAAAAGATTCATTCTAGAGTTTGTCTAATGCTTAAAATCGAACAGGAAATTAAATACATCCAGGGAAAGCAGTTAACCTCAATTAAGGAACTCTGCTATTTGTTTTCAGTACGTTTTAGCCGGGTACAGTGGCATATGAAGAGAAACAACATCAGATGGGGCCGCTTTAGATGGTGGTTTATCTCATGAAAATGGCTCAGTCCTCCTGCCTGATGTTTCTCAAAACACCGTGGGCTGCTCCCCCACTGCAGTCGCATTTCCATTGAGCTCCTGGTTACCACTTTGCGCTTTCATTCCTTCCAGAGCTCTGCTGAGTATTTTCCAGGTAGGACTAGCAATGTGGTTACTGGGATTCCTACGGATCTCGACCGTTAGGTAGCACGGATCCTGCGCTGCGTGTGTTGCCACTGGCCGTGTCCTCGTTGTGCCGTGCGGGATGGACACTTGCCCATCACACAGTGCGATGAGTTCTCCCTCTGACCGGTTTCTGTGCACTTTCCAAGCATACTTCCAGTGACAAAAAGCTGTGAGAGTGTCCTCTTGGTGCGGCCCAAGCGCCCTTCACGCTCCAGAGCTGTGGTGGTTCTGCGTTCAGCGCTCTCCTCTAGCTAGAAGTGGCCCTTCTCATCGCCCTTGAGGTGAAAAGGAGAGAAAATGCCGTTACTGTACCTGCAAGGTGTTGGAGCCCCAAGCTGGCTGTTCATAGGACGTGATATGCACACAAGTTATAAAATATGTCTCCTGGAGATGCTGTTGTGGCAAACATTTGTGATGATTGCTTGTGTGGGCTACCATCTCCCCAGCTCTCTAAATCCATTGAAACAGCAGGAGAAGCTCCACTGCCGGAGGCATCCTCCGCACTCAAGCCAAGTGGTCACTCCCAAAGCACTCTCCAAACTCTCATTGCTGTGAACTATGGATACTCCATTGCCAGAGTCCCAGTGCTGAAGATTTCCATCAATCTCCATGAGCTGTGGGTCAAGGAAGCTGCCAGCCATTGGCTTCGGGCTCTCCAGCCGTCAGCTCAGTCCACCGTGCATCTCTGCGCAGAGGAGGGAGAATCCCAGGGGATATCCAGCAGCTACCACAGTGCTAATGCCACCCAGAGCGACTCACACTGACCTAATCATCCTTGCAGCAGGAAAGTTCTTCTTGTAAGTGCCAGGCCTGCCCACCATACCCAGACCTCTCTGCAGACCACCCGTATGCACTGGAAGGGTCTGGTGTTATCACCCCACATGGCTGACCCTCTGCCACATATAAGGAGAGGGGAGAGATTCAAAGCAAGCACCTAAAAATCTCACATCATTGACAAATTTCACAGGTAATAGATGGTGTGCTGCCTGGTTTAATACATGGTTTACAAAGAGGCCACAAAAGTCTTTGAGTGTTGAGAATGTCAGAACAGACCGTTCAGAGGGAGGGACATACCACCCCTGTGACTGTCACAGGGACGTTACTCCATGTACAGAAGGGAGCTTGCTAGAAAGAAAAAAAAAAAAGAAAAAAATATTGCCTGGGAGAAGCAAACAAAAGGATACTCACAAAGCTGTCATTCGCAGAACGGGACCACAAGGTGAGAGGCTGGGTTGGTTATGGGGTAAGAGGAAGAATGTAGGTTTTCAGGTCAGCAAAGGTAAATTATCCTGCTACATACGGTGAAATTACTGGGAACGGAGGGTGTTGGCACACAAGGTCTGACAAGGTCTGGGTGCCAGTTCTTCTGGCAGGCCAGAGCGGTTGAGCTGTGAGCCTGGAGGAGACCAGAGAGATGGGAGGAGGCATGACATTTAATTGAATAATTCTTCCCTACCTGAAAATACTTCTCATTCCTCTGAGTACACTCCTGCCAATGCAGAATACCAAGTCACTGGTAATAAAAACAAATGAGCAAGTAAACCAAAAGTCCTGGTTATTTTGGTGCACTGAGTTCAAAAGAGCAGACTTTCTAAAGATTTGGTGTTTGCTGTCGATAGGAACTCGCCGTTTGCAGTGTTATCAATACTGTAGTTCTGTACAGCACTTGCTGCAAAACCTTCCCCTGATCTCTCCACAATACATTAAGGCACATTAATAACCAGATGACTGTTGACAAAAACCCCAGTTAATCTCCCCCGTCCTCTCTGCTCTGCCAAGGCTGGATAACCTGCAACTCACTGAACTCGACAGTAAAACAGCTGTACCCTTCCTGGGACGTTTCTGACCTCCCTTGTTTATAATTTTTATTCGAGAGCAACACCAGCTCAATCACTACCCAACGAGAGTCTCATGAAATATTTTCCTGAGTTCTAACAGTCTTGGTTTGCTAAATGAGGAGCAGGGAGACAAATAAATCTGTAAAACTTGGGCAGCAAATGTTTTTTTTGATTCATGCTCACCTTGCACTAGACAAGAAGGCTGGTGAACTGTTTGTGTGCCTCTTTGTGTGTCTGCAAATGGGTATCCTTGGGTTTTGGAGGACTGACTGTGAGCTTCCCATTGTTCTTGGCAGGGATTTTTGTCCTGGTCAGGGCAGAGCATGTCGCTGCCATCGCTGCCATCAGAGCCGCTGTTGGAGATGGGCTGGTGGCCACATCGCAACTGCCACCAACATCACTTCCCTGCATCTGTGCCACCCCTGGAAGGATCGGTACGTTGGTTGTACCTCTGGAGCACGTGCTCCTTTGCAGCACCGTTTTCCGGTGATAGAGTGGAAGAGGAGGCAGGAGCATGTCCAGTATAACTGCGCATCACGGAGGACAAAACCCATAGGTGGTATCCCATTAAAATTATTTCTTGTTGATGGATAATTAACCTTGTTGAATGGAGGCCACATATTCCTACATTGCCATGAAGCAGCGTGGGCCTGCCAGCACAAGGGAAAGGGCTGTAAACCTCGGGCAACACAGAGCGCTTTCAGATGGCCAAGCTGCCCCATGCGTGCAAGGAGGAACACAGTAAATACCATACTGAACGGGCAGGTGAGGGGCTGTGTGGAGAGCACAGCTTCAGCCTCAACCTCAGGACCTCTGTATGATCAGCACAATGCGTTCCAGGGAATTCCCACCCAACCTTGGTTAACGTCCTGCAGGCCAGCCCGCGCCAGCAGCACGTGCAACTGTGGTCCCCTGGAGTGCAATGTCCCAGGACACACTGCCAGGAACACGGCTGCAGAGAAAGCAGCGAGAGGTGTGTTCGGGATGTTACCAACACATCCTCTTGTAGCTCCTTACTGTGCACCACTCCGTGCAAGTTAAATACTGCAAATATGTAGAAACTATCCCAGCCCAAATCTCGCAAACCTCTGAAACGGGTGTCTTGCAGTGTCACCAGATCAACAAATTGATCCTGAATTTATTTTTAAAAAAATATTTTATTCACTAGCAGTGCGCTCTGTGCTTCTATAATACATTGTCCTACATAACCCAATCTCCTTTTGAAATAGAATAACTGAGTTTGAAAGAAAACATGACTTTGAAGATTAAGAGGTGGGATCAGAAGTAAGCCACCTGTCAGACAGGATAAGAACCCAGGATTTTTTCTTTGGATTTAACCAGTCATTTAAAACATAATAGTCCTATGTGTTCTCTCTATGGACTAATTTTAGAGTATTTGTACAAAATAAAAGGGTGCCTCACATTTAAAGCCATATTTTCAACTATTATCTTCTTCATTGCGCTAGCCAATAATGACAGGGAACCATGCTCTGTTGCAGTTATTTCTTGTCAGCAGCAATTTATTTCTATGCAGGAGTCAAAGGAGATTTCTTTCTCAAACCTGTCTCCACTCCGGCCCTACATGGTCAGTAACTGCTTGGCCAGGCGAGGCGCCTCGTACGCACGCAGCCGTCCCGGGAAGTCCCAGTATGGATTTGCACAGGAAGAAATAAATGCCTGCACGCCTCAAATACATGCATCTGTCCCTATTTACACGTTGTGCTGGGCGAGATAAACCTTGGGCCAGGCCCCTTTCCCAAGTTGCCAAGTGGGAGCGAGGAGGCGTCTGCCTGGGTGCAGCCCTGGGTGAGCGGAGACAGAAATAATTTGTTGTCTGTGCAGCGATTCCAGCATCGTTGCTGCTGCTAGTTAAAGGTTTGCTGTTTCTTAAAGCACTGCTATTGCCAGCATCCGCTGAACAAGAAGTTATTTCTGTGTACCAAAGGCAGGACACAGTATTTAAGAGACGCTTCTCTTTGATCAACGTCCTTAGCTTTGCTCTGAGCCCACGTGCTTGTGGCTGATGGATCCACGTGCGACTTGGCTGCAGCTCTTCCGCACGGCTCACAGTGGGACTCCCGAGCTCAGACCTACGGATTCACTAGAGACCTTACACTGCTTCTTAAATGTTATTTCCTATAATGAGTGACTAGGATGAGAAATCTAGAATAGTTGGGAGGGGTTTTATCTGGAAAGACATCTCTTTTCCCTTCTGTATGTTACTTTAATATATTTATTTATATATATATGTATTTATATACATGAAAAACAGACTACCCTTAGCCATAGCAAGAGCTAAAAGCTGTGCTTCAAATTGTTATTCATTGTTATTGCTATTAAACAGCTGTTATTCATAACACAGCCCTACAGTACTCTGGATCTTAATCTCCTTTTGTGGTATAAAATGGTCCAAACAGCTGCTAAATGGAACAAAAGTGTAATCCATCAGTATCAATTTGGATAAACATAAACATCCCATTTCCTTGCAGACAAACATGGCATGGGCTGAGCAGCTTACTTTGATCATCAGAACAATGCTCCTGGAGCTCTACCAGCCTGGAAAACCGGGGATTTACCTGAGCCTGGCACGTGGCACTCTGTTTTGGGGAGTTTGGGGTGTGAAAGGAGCACATCGTGTCTGTGCTTTTTTGGAGGGTTAGGAAAGACGAATTTGTGCACCGAGTGCTGCTGTCAGGTTGCTGGCAGAGCCGCGGGCTGCTGAGGGCAGGGGTGGTTCAGAGCACTGTTCCGGCTGCTTGTGCCTGCTCAGAACAGCTCCCAGGGCCTGATAAGAGCATGAAAACCCCAGCAGAAAAGTATTATAGAATAACAGACTGGTTTGGGTTGGAAGGGACCCACCCCCTGCCATAGGCAGGGACACCTCCCACTAGCCCAGGTTGCCCAAAGCCTCATCCAGCCTGGCCTTGACCCCCTCCAGGGATGGGGCATCCACAGCTTCTCTGGGCAACCTGGGCCACTGCCTCACCCCCCGCACAGGAAAACATTTCTTCCTCACATCTCAGCTCCATCTCCCCTCTTGCAGCTTCAAACCGTTCCCCCTCGTCCTGTCCCTCCATCCCCTGATCCGGAGCCCCCCATCTCTCCTGTAGCCCCCTTTCAGCACTGGAAGGTGCTGGAAGGTCTCCCCGGAGCCTTCTCTTCTCCAGGCTGCACACCCCCAACTCTCTCAGCCTGTCCTCGCACGGGAGCTGCTCCAGCCTCGGACCATCTCCGGGGCTCCTCTGGCCCCGCTCCAGCAGCTCCGTGTCTGTCCTGTGC
>WKFP01014164.1:221155-234237 GCA_011057875.1 Pterocles orientalis | reverse complement strand
AGAAATCATCTGCAAGCGGAGCGCTGGAAGACCTCTCGTCCTCCCACTTCCCTGAGCGAGCTTGGATGCTGGAAGAAGCCTCTTGGATATGGGATCATATCTGGTTTATCACAGCCTGGGTTTGATCCTCTGCTGCTCCGTCCTGAGTTCAGTCTACGCTCTGGTGAGTCCCTCCAAGCTTTTTCCCTCTTCTCTTGCTGTTTCCTTGATGAGTAATTTACTGTATCAAGCATTTAGAAAGCAGAGAGTTGGGTTGGGTGGTTTTTTTTTTTTTTTCCAGCCCAGTGGTTTATTTCGCTGGCAGTGTGTGTGTGCAGTTAGTTTGGTCTCAGGAGTTGCTGCACTGGATGAAATGAAAATGTCTGTGCTTCCCAAAGAGTTTGGAATCACTTTGAAACCCCTCCGGATAGGGATGCGTGGAGTTTGACAGGGGTCTGGGGGATAATTTAGAAGACATCTCTGGGTAAAGAGCAATTTTTCCTTTTTTTAAATTTTTTTTAAATTTTATTTTATCCACACCCCCCTTCCCTTCCCTAAAATGCCAAATTAAATTTCAATTTAATCTTCTTAATCTGCAAATCTGCTTAATCTCAGCGAAACAGTGCCTTCTTCTTTGGGATTAAATGTGGAGAGGACCTTAGAGTACAGGGCTTGCAGACAGTTTACACTCAGGAGCATGCAAGTAGTATTAACCCTTCGCTCCCTGGAGCAGTTTTCACCTGTTCCTGTACGCACCCAGGCAGAATATCTTTACAGAGGCAGCAAAAAGGGCTAAAATCTGTCAAAACTTCATGGTGGTGATGGGGAACGGACTAAGATCTACAGACCCCAAGTGGTCTCCAAAAGCCTTCTGCAGAAGAGAAATGTCAGATGGAATCGGCCACCAGATATTAACCCATGGAGGAGCATCCTGCCTTGACATGTGCTTGCCTTGCTTTCTCAGTCACCACCGTCACTGGCATTTCTCAGAGCCTTCTGGTGTAGGAAAGAGCAGGACCACCACTTCAATTCACGTCTGCTTTCCATGGGGGATGGAGATGTGTTTGGAAGGGAGTAGGCTCACCCCAACCCCATCCCTGACCCTGCAGGAACCATCACCCTGGTCCCTGGTGATGGTGGGGACTGTGTGGGACCTTGAGCAGGGCTGGTGGGGTGATATTTGTCCCCAACATATTTCCTTGGAGGGAAACATCAACAGGTGAGAAGAACCAGCCCCCCCCAGAAAACAACCCTTGTTGCGCTCCATCCCTCTCTCGGTCTGACTCTCAAATCTTTCAAAACCCAGTGAGAACCGGGGATGCTGAGGGGACCACTTGTCGATTTGTTGAGGTTTCAGTGATGCTTGAGGTTTCTCCCCTGTTCTGAGGTTGGATTCGCATCTCTGTGACCACGCCTGGCTTTGGGGTCATATCGCGATGGGGCTCTGTGGGTCCCGCAGCACCTGCTACCCCCCAGCTCCCCAGCCCTGCTGCCCCTGAGTTCAGCACCGAAATTTGGTGGCTCTGACAGTAGCGGTGAAAATCAGGTTCGTGAAACAGCCAGATCAGAGCTCAGATAACTTCAGGACTCAAAGAAGACAGGCGAGGCTGCGGAGCGCATCTCCAGTCCCGTTCCCAGTTTGCTTCCCTCTCCCAGTACATCCCAGTACCCCCAGAAGGTGCAGAGGACCAGCCAGTGACCAAGCCTCAGCTGCCTCCTTCTCCCAGTGGGTATTTTATTTTTGATATTCCCATCACTACAGACCCTTTCAGACCACGAACAATTTGCTCGGCCACGCGGGTGACAGGAGCCGAACGTACCCCGTGCACCAGCTCAGGACCCGGGTGTAAATCAGGAACAGCTCTGCCAGAATCACAGAGGGGCGAGAAAACAGAGAAAATGTGCTGTGAAAGGCTGAGGAATGCACAAGAGTAGTTCCCCTGCTTCCAAAAGCCTCATCCCCTCTTGTACTAATTGAGGGTCCTGCCCTTAGCATCCCCGTTTGGTTTAATTAGGCCCAGCCTGAATGTTTCAGACACTTCCCTTTGCTCTTCAAACCCACTGTTGACAGCTGAAGGAGTTGCCAGAAGGTTTGAAAAGTCAATTCAGGGGCCGCAGAGACGTCGTGTGTCCCTCCTGGCATCCACTTGGGCAGAATAAGGTCAGCCCCGTGCCACCCAACTGGCAGAGGGAACATCTTGCAGGGTGCCTAAAACCTGAATTTTTTTTTCTTTTTTTTTTTTGCTTTTGTTTCTTTCCCAAACTAACTTGATTTTCATACCCACTTAAACCCCCTGTATGTTATTGGCTGCATCAGCGCGGTGATGTCTTAGATGCTCCACCATAAGAAGGAAGGATATATAATTTTTTAATATTTGGCTAGCAGGGTCATATATATATTTAATATTTGGCTAGCTGGGTTGTATATATGTTTGATATTTGGCTAGCTGGTCCCAGCACGGTTTACGTGCTGCTGTCAGCAGAAGTCACCAAGTGTCTCTCTCCTAGAAGCAACAAGCAAAAAATGAAGGAGGGTAGCTGCAGGAGGATGGGGATGCGAGGACTTTAATTTAGAGCATGGCAGCTCCGGGCGAAGCTAGAAGTGGTACCCGACCTTCTTCTCCCCCCCCAGCAGAGCAAAGCAAAGCTCCCTTGTGGGGTTTGAGTCAGGAGGATTCCCGCAGACGGAGGCAGCAGACTGCTCAGAGCTTCGGGGCACAGTTCGTCTGTCTGAGGCTGGAAGATTGGAGTCTGAATTGTTGGGCTCTTTGCAGCTGGGGGTTGGTGATGCTGAGACTGGGCAGAGCGTGATGCATCCTCAACGCGAAGCTCTCGCGCCAGTTATTCCTTTTGTCAGCCAGCAAAGATGATAGCGGAGGTGCTTCTTGAAGGAAGAGCATTGAAAGTGGGATGGGAAATGGGGTTTTTTGGTGGTCTGTGTCCCTGGTACATCGTGGGGCAGGGTGCTGGCGGCTGGATCTCTTCTCTGCAGCGTACGGGCTGCGTGTCCCTGCGTTGGCTGTGGTGGGAAGTTCGATGCTGTAGGAGTGAGTCCTCGCAGAGTTAAAAGTGTCCTTTTAGGAATTAACGACTCTTCCATGAGCCTGAGGCCACGCAAAATCCACAGCGGGATCAGCATCCTTGCCCTGAGATCTTGAGGGGCAGCTGAGGGGGACAGACGGCTTCGGTGGGGGGTAAAATCTTGGGTGAAGCTTCTGCTCTCCTCCAACTCCCCTGGCAATCCAGAGAAGTTCTCTCCCAGCATTTCCCTGGGAATATCATGATTAACACCTGCCTAAACAGCGACACGAGTTTTCCTTGTCGATTGAGTGCTTTGTGTCTGAGATCCGCCAGGGGAGGGAGTAAATTGGGGTTAATTCTGCTCTTCGGTCCAGGATTGACCCAAGCCAGGGAGCTCTGCAAACATGGGTTTGAAAAGAAGACGTGCACGGAAGGAGTTTTAAAAGCATGGGAGTAGTTAAAATGTAAGCACTGTGATTTTATCCATCCCTGGACAGGGACGTGGAACTCGATGGTCTTTGAGCTCCCTTCCAACCCAAACCACTCTGTGGTTCTATGATTCCGTCTGAAAGGAGCTGCCACCGAAGGATGTCCCCGTGTCCCGCTCCCAGCCGAAAGCCCCATGGTTGGCTCTGGTGAACCCTTCGGTTTTTGTTTTTTTTTCTTCTCTTGCCACTCTCAACCTGGCAGCCCCAAACCCAGTTCTCGCTGCATCATCATCATCATCATCATCATCATCATCATCATCATCATCATCATCATCATCATCATCATCATCATTATTATTATTATTATTATTATTATTAGAGCCACCATCCTTCTGCAAGGTTTTGGATCAGAATAATTCTGTTTTGGGAAGCAGGTATCAGCCTGAGCCAGCTGCAATAGGCTGAGTTCAACATGAGCTGAAAGAGAGCAGATTTAGATGAGATATTAGGGAGAAATATTTCACGATGAGGGGGGTGAGGCAGTGGCCCAGGTTGCCCAGAGAAGCTGTGGATGCCCCATCCCTGGAGGGGTTCAAGGCCAGGCTGGATGAGGCTTTGGGCAACCTGGGCTAGTGGGAGGGGTCCCTGCCCATCGTATTCAGCCTCAGAATATGGCTCATTAAAAAAAAAAAAAAGAATAAAATAATCCTATGTAGAGATCTTGCGAATCCCGCCTAGCTGCCCAACTTCATTAAATAAATTCAGGCTCCAAGTGCAGGGAAAAAAAAAAAAAAAGTTTGAAAAGTTCTTTTCTCCGCACACGTTTGGGAGCTTGCCCATCCCTGCCCCGTCTATTTATGAAAGATATGATTTTTGTTATTGTACTTTGGGATTAGCAGATATCCCCGGACTATAAAATACCCGACCGCAAAATATAAAGCAAACAAGCCTCCCCGTCAGGGTAAATGCATGGGCTGTGATTTCATCCCGCGTAAGCCAAAAAAAGTTCAGCTGCCCGGTGGCGAGCCTGACCTGGGTTTAGTGGGAGCTCCTCGCATCGGGAGGAGGAAAAAGCGACGGGGCAACTGTGCTGGCAGAGGAGAGGGGTCAGGGCTGGAGGAAATAAAACCCAAGGTGTGCCTTTCAGGTCCGGACAGTTGTTGTTTGCTTTCTGAGCTCCTAGAAATAACCCCGCAGCGGTGCTTTGAGATCAGTGGGATTATTTTGGCTAGGGCGGTGTGTCCACAGCCCCTGCGAGGGGTACCCCCAGCCCAGAGAGCTCAACAGAGACAGCTGCTGGCCCTGCCACCGCCGCCCTGCCCTCCCGTGTCCCTTTGAAAAATGATGCTGAGGGTCGTCCCACAGCTGTGTGTCTCCTATCGTGTCGTTCCCTGGGCTGGGTGTACTGGTAAAGGACTCCCGTAGGGTGTAAAGATGCTGGAGGGTTTCCCTCTGCTTGGGAAATGCGTTGCTTAACCCCTTGTCAAAATCAGTTGAAATCAGTCCCTGGTTTGCAAAATTATTTGGGGCGCAGACACCTCACTCATCACACTGAAACCCCCAAATTTTATTGCAGCTATGACCGGGCAGCATCCAACCGAGCGGCGTGGGGTGAGGTGGTGCAGCACCGGATAGAGGGCTGGGGAAATCCTGCTCTGCGGCAGAGCTACGGCTCCAGCTAAACCCTGCATTTGCTGAATTTTTTCTGTATCGGGAGGAGGGAATAGCAGTGCCTCCAACCCCTCCTGGGAACTGGCCCTTGTTGCTGCTGAGTGGCTCCATCCTCATCCCACAGCGCCGGGAGGAGGCGATGAAGTCAGGATGTATTTAGGTACCCACTAGACTGTGCATCTCCCTGACCCCCCCCCAGCTATCCCTGGGCTCGTTTTAGTCTTTCGAGCTCTGATCCCTCCCAACCCCCTCGCTCTCTGAGACTGTCCGGATGGAAGGGAGAAGCCAACAGGGACGTCCAACCCTTTTGGGCAGGCTGTTTGTCTGCAAAAGGATGATCGTAGAGGGGTTTCTCTGGCTGTTCCGCTCCTCCTGCAAGCGAAATTCTTGCATCTCTCAATTAGCAACCATTACAATAAAAAAAAAATAAAGAAAAAGAAAAAAAAAGATAATGCATTCCTTAGGGCAAGTTCTGTTCGAAGGGTAGAACCCAACACGACCAACCCGTGTTAAAGATTAGACCATATCAGAGATATTTTGCCCCAGCATGGAAAAATTTTTTTCTCCGTCTGCATCCCCTTGGTTGTTATCCTTTGGTTATCTTGACCTGTGACACCTCCAACTGGCCCTGCAAGAGCTGCTGTACCACAGATAGTGCCTCTCGGTGACGTGGCAATGAAGAAATTACCCTTGGGGCGGAACCTCAGCCAGCAGAATACCTGCTGGGTCACATTCGGAGCCTTGCTGTCTTGTGTCGTGGGAAGAAAACACCCAAAATTGTGCTGGATGTACCTGGCTTGACATTAACCCCTTTCTTTATCTCTTTATTAATCCCTTTATTTATCTGTTATTTTTCTTTTATTCTATTTCCACTAAGTCCATTGCTGGTGATGAGAGGGGCTCTGTGGTTTAGGGTTTTCCTTTCCCTTCTTGAGGTTTATCTTGGACTGACATCCAGAAACCTGATTTTTAAGAAAGGAAAAGTTTTGGACTGGCGGCATCGTCTTAACAGATCGTGCTGAGATGCTCCTGTAACACCAATCCCTCTGACAGCGTTGAGGTGGTGGTTCAGTTGTTGAAATCTTCTGCGAGGTTGGTCTGTCCTTCTGGCCATGTGTTTTTCCCTTTGCTCAGCAAAGCAGAAAGTGGACTTTGCTGCTTCTTTTGCCTTTCACCCCTCCAGCATCCCTGGTTCAAGGCGTATCAGCAGCACGGGGACTGTGGTCCTGCCGCCCTGCTTCCCTCCTGACCGTGTGCATCCTTCCGTGGGCTGATTCAACTCCCTGAGCTTGCACGAAACTAACCCAAGATGGAAAAAAAAAAACAACAAATAAATGTAGGAGAAGGTTTGTAGCTGGATCAGCAAATGGCATCTGCACAGCAAAGGATGAACCCCTGAGACACGGGAGGGTGAGATGGGGACACAGAGGTGGGGACAGCGACCAGCGATGTGTGCAGGCTTGCCCTGACACCGTGGTTGTACAGTCACGTTACGCTGGAATAAAACCTCCGAATCCTCTGTTAGACCCACACTCCATCCCTGTTGTGCATCCCATTCCTTGGCAATAAATACCACGGGGCTCAGTGTGAGCTCAGCGTAGGCTCCGTGCTAAACCTCCCCTCCATCAGCCACCCCGCCCAGTCCCTAGCACACTTCTCGGCAGAGTTTTCATCTGAGCAGATGAGTCCTGGAGATAGCGCCAAGTGGTGGTGCGGGATAGCACAGGTCAGGGGTGTTGGGTATGACTACACTCTTGGCTTTTATGGGAAAAAATTTGTTTAGGCTTGTCGAGATGAGGTGTGCCGTGCCACTTGGCTTCAGGGACAGAGGGCAGGACCCAGCCCTTGGATTCAACAGGGACTTCCAAGGCTCAGAAATGGTCCGGACAAGCCAAGATACAACAAGTTGGTACCTACTTACGTGCTTGCTTGCAGGGGCAGTAGAACGGTCAATCCCAACCCTGTGTCCAAGTCGAGGGAGGTGTTGAGCCAGGCAGGACAAGGCAACGCAGCCACCCAGCCCTAGCCCACCTCTCTGACCCCATCGGAGTGCAGAACAAATGAACCATCAAAGTCCAAAGGTGTTTGGTGTCTTTGAGTCTTTCCACCATAACAACCTCGAGTGTCAGCTGCCTGTCCGATAAGGGCGGCTCGTCAAAAGGAGAGTTGGCCTCTCCACAAAGACCTCCTCCTAGATCGGTGTCTGGGGCAAGGGCTGGAGACAGGAGCTGCTGTCTCAGCACGCGGGGCAGGCTGGTTATCTCGTTTTTCACATGGCTGCCCTGGTGCTGATCAGGGTTCCTCGATGTTATCTCCACCTCAGCCTCCCTTCCCCTCTCTCCGAGCATTTCAGTGCATTTATCTGCTCGGTCTTGCCGCACTGCGAGCAAGAAGCAGCTTCAATGGCGTCTGTAAAGGCAGGTTGGAAAGTCACTGGGTGTCCTCAGAAAACCTTCTCTTCCCGAATTTTGTCTTGGGACCGAGATGTTTGGGTTTTTGTTGTTTTTTTTTTTTCTGTAAATTTTAACACATAAGTGTGTGATACGCAAAAGCTAGCTCGTGCTTGCCAGGGGGTTAAGGGATCCTAAAATCCTAGAATCACAGAATGGTTTGGGTTGGAAGGGACCTTAAAGACCATCGAGTTCCAGCCCTCCTGCCACGGGCAGGGACACCTCCCACCAGCCCAGGCTGCACTTTGCAAGGAGCAGCAGGTGGTACCTACCACCTCTTGGGCACATAGCAGAGGACAAAAAGAGGGTAAATTTAGGCTAGACATTAGGAAGAATTTTTTCACTATGAGGGTGGTGAGACACTGGAACAGGTTGCCCAGGGAGGTTGTGGATGCCCCATCCCTGGAGGGGTTCAAGGCCAGGTTGGATGAGGCTTTGGGCAACCTGGGCTAGTGGGAGGTGTCCCTGCCCATGGCAGGGGGGTTGGAACTTGATCTTTAAGGTCCCTTCCAACCCAAACCATTCTATGATTCTATGATTCTATGATTCTATGATTCTATGAATTAATGGAGATTCAGTGGGGCTTTGGGGGGCTCTGGCGCTGTTTAGGATTATTAGGAAGTCATGTAGTCATCATCTCATTGCTTTGGTTTCTTCATACACCTTGAGCACTCAAGGGATTGCAGCATCCCAGGAGAGCTGCTCCATCCCATCCACACCGCTCCCTGCAGGCACATGGAAGCCCACCAGAAGACGAGGCTGATGCTGGCTCATGCATGGCATCACCCAGACCGTGGTACTGCTGTTTCCCGCAGCTCCTGAGAATGATAATTTTATTTAATGATGCAGTGGGGTCAGAGGATCCTGAGGATGCTCAGTCGTAGGAAACCATAGGCTGACCTGCAGGGTAAATAATCCATTGACCTTGTGAATTAAAACAGTCTAGGCAACACCTGGTCTCCTCCAGGAGCAAATAGCCATTAATTAATTTTGATTTGCAAAGGTACAAATCAAATTCCAAAATTCTGTGAAAAAAAAAAGAAAAGATGAACTTCTCACACTATTCCCAAATTTTATTGCCCAGACCCCTGCCTCGCCTCAACGTTACCTCGATTCTCTTCTCCACTCCTCCATCCCAACCCACTTCTCCTTTCAGACATTGAGCAACCAGAGCTCAAGTGGGTTTGAGACACCGGCTATGGCGAGCGGTTGCAAGGAAATGACCTGTTTCTCCTGGCTGCACTCGAAGAGCAGGATCAATAAAGCAGCATGACGTAGAGTATCTATTTCGTGGTCAGGGATTTCACTCAGCTCAGTAAAAATAGAGCCAAAAAAATAAAATAAAATAAAAGTGGGAGGAAGCTGAGAAGAGGCAGGACAGCTAAGAGACAGCAAACATCTCCAGCTTCAAAAGCGAGAGTTGGTCCATCAAGAGCCATCAGCTCACGAAGGTTTTTTAACATCTTGGAGTTGGTATCCCCAAAGTGTTCTCCAAGCTTGTGTTTTCTTCCAGTGCCCTTGAGGTCATGCACACTGCATTGTTTGCTCTGAACTGGCCTCTGCAGTAAGGAGTGGAGAGCAGGAGTTGGGATTTAGCTCTCCCGTTGACTTTCTGGGGGCTTTCAGGCGTTCCTTGCTCTGCATGTGCAGCAAAGGCACGGAGGATTTGCGGGGAGGGAAGGTGGGTTCTGTGCATTTGGAGAAATCATTTATTTTTATTGTTTTTCCCAGAAAAGGATAAAAGACAGGCACTGAGCTGGCAGTATTTTCCCAGTCTAAGTAGCCACAGTTCCCAAAACACACGCCAGTAGGTGGTCAGAGGGTCTGATGCACTGTATCTGATGCAGACGTGGTTTATTTTCCCCTGGGCTAAATTACCAGGGCTGTTTCCGCAGGCTAGCCACTGGATGGATGATTTCCCTTGCTTGGCTTTAGATGTCTGCAACGGGTGCTCGTGCATCTCAGAGTTGCCCCATATTTTCCGGGGACCTGCTCAGCTGCAGAGCATCCCACCACAGCCCGTCCATGTCTGCATCCCACCAGGTGGCACCTCGAGGTCTTGTTTCCTCAGCTGACAAAGACACGAAATTTGGTACCAAACGTGTGTGTGTATAGAAGTGAGCGTGCGGGTATAACCGTACAGCTCTGACTCATGCCATAGCTTTGTTTAACAGTCTCGGAGCATCCCATCATATGATCCCACTGCAGAGTACCAGCTTCATCCCCAGTTCATTTCCCACCACCACTGGTGTTTCTCCGTCAGCTTTTCATCGCTACAATGAAGCATGTTTGTTGTTGTTTCTTTTATTTCATTCCTGGGATCAGATTTTTCTCTGTGATTTGCCTTAACCTCATAATAGAAACCACAAAGCTCAAGGGGCCAAAGCCTTTTGCTGGCGTAAATCAGCGGTGTTCCCGGGGAGCGCAGAAGGGCCAAGAGAATCTCATCTGATGTCAATCAGCATCCCTGCAGGGAAATAAGGAGAGAGCCAGAGGGTAAATTGGAGAAACCCAACTGGCAACGTGCTGGTCCTGGTCTCCTGGCCCTGGGTTGCATCTGGATGGGAAGGGAGAGGATTCTGTAAATGGAGAGATCTGGGTCGGATGACAAGCCCCCGGTTTCCAGATGCTTCTCCAAACCATGCTCGGCCATGCTTCAGTAGCTTCTTTTGTGGCTGGCTGCCTTGTGCAATGAATATCTTCTTGAAAGCATTTAAACAGGAGCAATCTGGGGGGGCTGGGATCTGAAAGGGGGGGGAGTGCCGCTCTTTTTTCTGGCCCTGGTGGCGGTGAGGAAGGATGATGAGCATCCTGGCAGGCTGGATTCGTCAAACCGCAGGACAGGGCTGAATTCAGCTGTGGAGTTGGGTACCTTCCTAAAGGATGCCAAATCTCGATGTCTGAACCTCGGAGATTTGAGCAAATTTAGCATCAATGCTTAGAGTAGACTGTGCGATAGAGGATTGCTTTTTCTTCTCTCCTACCCAAATTTTCATACTCATTTTGCCCTTGGTGTCGTTGACTATGTTAGTGCGATTGACAAATTGAAGTTTCAGTGCTTTTTGCACATATTTTTTAGGACTGGAAGTGGGAAACCAAGCCATTCAAGGTTACATCTACTCTGTATTCCTAATTTACTCTGTCATCAGCAACAGATGACTCAGGATTATGGAGGAGCAGGGAGAGGGGAGAGTATTTTAGCTGGTGAAAACGGAACAGCCAGTCCTTGTTTTGCACCCAGGTGAGGATCCGACCCTGGTTCTGTGCCAACAAGTGTGAAGAAAAAGAGGATTTCTGTAGGGGTCAATGCGGGCATGTGCTTGGCTGACCTGACTCAGCGCTTCCGAGGGTGATGGGGGCTCTGAGTTACCCAGATAAGCAGAACGGTGGCCAAGCCAAAGGGGGAACCGACTGCCATCCCGTGAACAGAGCAGGGTGGAGGAGGAGGGGGAGTGGGAGCAGACAGCCCAGGTGGATTTGGATTTCCCTGTGTCCCTGCATTTGCCGGTTTTCCTGTTTCTACTGACATAGAGGTGAACAACCCATCCCTCCTGGAATTGCCAAATCTGCTGCGAGTAGCCGTCAGCGTTGTCACCGGGAGCACGTATGGGTGAGGGTCCAAGGGTGTGCGTGAGACCCAGCAGAGATGAGCATGCGACTCCCTTCCCAGCCTGGAGCCTAACTCCCTTCTGCTCTGCCGACAGTGCCAGCCTTCATTATCAGCGCTGTTCATCCTCCAGAAGAACTGCAGCAGTAGCTTTTGCTTCTCTTCTGGATTTCCTTCTTCATCACATTCCCCTTTGCCTCTTGGTAGCACCATTGTTCCTTACCCTACTGCTGGCCCTCGGCCTCCAGCTTTCAGAACAGGCATCTAAAAAGAAATGGAAGGGAAAAATACTCCATTGGGAAGTACTTCCTTAGGGTTCAGAGTTAACAGCCTCTAGAAAGTGTACCAGGCAAAGTTCATGCCTCAATAAGCACCAGGTTGGGAAGCCCATGTTTCCCAGAAAGCCTGCGGGGCAACGCAAAGCAGAATGGATTGGGAAGAGAAGGCTGTTTGACCCATAAAATCCCAGCATTTTGTGTCTTCTCTCCCAGCCTCGTTGCTACAAGGTTGGGGAAAAGGAGTGGAACAGAACAGGTCCCACACCTCCTACAAATCACCCAAACGTGGTGCTCAGGAAGGTAAAGCTGATAGCTCTGGCTTGTTGGGATACAAAGAGGATGTGTCTAGTGAAGACAGGTCATGAGATGGCAGCAGATAAGATCCTTTTGGGGAGGGTCCAAGGTGTTAGCTTAAAGCCTATTTGAACCCTGGAACAGAGCAGGGGTATTTAAATGGGGGGGTCATGTCCCATCCTAAGGGCTGGAAGTGGTTTGATGGGGCAAGAGGCTCTTTTTGAACTGGCCGAGGGAGAGGAAGCACTGAGGACCAGAGCTGGTCCTCCAGTCTAGGGAGAAGAATGGACAAGAGAGGACAGACCAGGCTTTGGCACTGCTTAAAGAATCACAGAATCACAGAATGGTTTGGGTTGGAAGGGACCTTAAGGACCACCCAGTTCCAACCCCCCTGCCATGGCAGGGACACCTCCCACCAGCCCAGGTTGCTCAAAGCCTCATCCAACCTGGCTTGTGGTCCCATGGGAGGGATCCCACGCTGCAGCAGGTCCCACTCCATGGGTCCCTGGCTGGTTCACATTTGAGGCATCGACAACCCAAAAATGGAGCTCTGTTGGGACTCCCACCACCATCCACCACCCAGTACCCCTGGAGTGTGGTGATGCTTCTGTCCCCACGGGAAGATGTCCCATTGCAACACGCTCCAGGGTTGATTTGGCCTCTTGCAGTGGGTCGCAGCTTGGGCTTTTTGCTCTCCTCCCTTCCCTTCGTCTCCACAGCTTTTCTCCCATGGCCACGGCTGCCCTCAGCTCCAGGTGAGCAGCACGTCAAACCCTCCAGTGTCTCCCATCCATGCCCAGCAAAAAAAAAGGAGGAGAGGAGGGGGATACCGGAGCTGACTGGTTGGAGCTGGGAGGACGTCACGCTCCAGAGCTGCCCGTACCGCACTGAAAGCTTAATGTGCCGTAATCACAGAGCTGGCCTTGTTGTAACGGCACCCCGACCATGCACAGCTCCCAGCCGCCGCTGGCAGCTCCCGAGCTCCCTGCCCGCATTTGCTGGCGGGTGGTTTTTTTGGACTGGATCCCCTTCCTCCTTTCCTCCTGGAGCAATGGGAGAGGGGTCTGCAGAGAGGAGGGGAGGGAGCGGAGTGGTGTCCCATCTCGGCCAACGATGGTGCTGAGCCTATCGGGTTGTGAATCAGGACATTAATCAGTGATGTGGGGCTTGGGACGGGGTCAGATACCTGTGGTTTGAGGCGTGCTGGCAGGGCTCGGCATCGCCGGAGTCATAATACCACACACTGCTCATGAAAGAGGGGAGCTGCGGCGTTCCAGGAGGCATGGTGGCGGGAGGGATGGGGGACGGGAGCGGGAGGCGGGTGGTGGTGGTAGGAAAGGAAAGGAGAAGGGAA
>WKFP01014164.1:178689-221135 GCA_011057875.1 Pterocles orientalis | reverse complement strand
CTGGCTGCTCTGCCTGCAGTACAGGAGGAGAGCGCTGCCTGCTTTGTAACCTGCCTGCTGAGCCTCTGCCTCGCCGCTTGCATCCTCTGGGCAGGGAGTTTGCTGCACGTCCCTTCCCACAAGAGCTGGCAAGAAAGTGAGGGAACGAGAGCATGCAAATTAATTACACCAACCCGGCAGAAGAGGTGGCCGAGCAGAGTGGGAAGGCAAGGTCCTAAAGGCTGAGCCAGCAGCTTGGGAGAGAAATCAGTGGGATTGCTGTTCCCGGGAAGTGGGGGACCAGAGGAGACAGGACCCCTTCGTTGTGTTTGGGGCTGCTTTGCTTTCCAGGGCAGCACGAAACAGGCTCTCAGCTGTTCGATGATATTAAGTGTTAGAAAAGCTGTCAGGAGTTCAGGTCTGGGTCTATCCAAGCAGTTTGCAGAACTTTCCATGCTGGTTTTCCCCCCACCCATGACAAGACACCATAGGTGATCTCACAGGGTGGGAGAAGATCAGGGGACCTGCCGTGGCAAGAGGGGTCCCAGCCAGGGTGCAGCCACCTCTGAGGCACCCATGGGGATGCCTTGGCTATGCAAAGTTGTGCTTTCCCTTCTATCTCTGCTGCTTGGAGGCAGGACCCCCCGTAGCTAAGCCTGGGGTTGACCATGACAATATCAGGCTTGCTTGGAAGTCAGATGAGATGGATCTCACCTGCTTTTGGAGGCCACAACCTCTCCATCTCCCAGAGTAACCCAGTTTTCATAGAACCATAGAATCGCAGAATGGTTTGGGTTGGAAGGGATCTTAGAGATCATTGAGTTCCACCCCCTGCCATGGGCAGGGACACCTCCCACTAGCCCAGGTTGCCCAAAGCCTCATCCAGCCTGGCCTTGAACCCCTCCAGGGATGGAGCATTCATCCATAGGCAGCAGAGACCCAGCAAGGATTGATACCTGACAGCAGGCACCTCAAGGGGAGCAGAGAAGATGCACTAAGACATTGCTGATTTCTCCCCTGGTCTCAGGAGAGCCGGGGTGGTGAGCTCATGATGCCGTGGATGTCTGCAGCTGAATCACCGGGTCAGACAGAGGTAGAACAGCCCCCAGGAGACTCAGTGTCTGTCTGCCAGGTACCATCAGTGGCGACTGGCACAAGCTGCTTCTGCCCAGGGTCTGGGTAGTCATCAGCCACCTCCAAACAGGAGGTGCCAGGTCACCCCAGAAGGCAAAGACCACATCTGTTGCCTTAGAATTGCATATTTCTCATCTTTTTTTTTCCCTATTCTTTACCTGTTTTTGTTTCTTATTGTTGTATCTTTTACCCCAGGGGGATTTAGGCCATCCTCTCCATTTTTTAAGACAATAACATTGCGTTTGTGGAATCCTGGTTTAGTGGCATCAGCAGGATGCTCTCAGAGGTTTCCCAGTTCCCACGAGCACTGTCTGCTCTGAATTTACTTTCCCAGTTGACGCCAAAAAATGACCTTGTAAGTTTTTTCCCCTCTGCCATGTAGAAAAAAAATATCATCAGCCTCCGCAGTGCAATGGACATCTCTTTTCCTCCTAACGAAAGAGGGTTGAAGGCAGCACCGAGTTCTGCAGTGAAGGAGACCTTGTCGTAGCAACTCATATGAATTATTACAGGTGGAAAATATTCCCAAAATTATGACAGTTGCTTAAAATATCATGAGCTTTTCAAAAAGGGGGAAGTTTTTGTTTCTTTTCCTTTTCCTTCCCTTCCTCTGGCACTCTAGAGTTAATCATCTCCATCTTCTTCGTGCTGCCATGGCAGGTAAATGCAAATTTTTATTTTCAATATGAGCTGTGTCCCCTCCCCAACACATAACTCCAGAAGCTGAGGCTCGGAGAAAACAAAACTTAAAAAAAAACACCAGATGAAAGGAATGAGAATTTCTCGCAGTCCTGATGCACGGCTGGCTACCCGTGTCCCTAAAGGGTAGGGGGAAATGAGTAAGAAAAGAATATTTTCTTCTTCCTGCATGTCCTTCAGCAAGTCATCCTTTGCAAGGAGTTGACAAAGTAGATGTTTAAAGAGTTTGGGGGAGTTCCTGAAACTGTAAAAGGTCTTTTGTTGTTTTTTTCGCGTTCATCATCCAACCAGTCACAGTGTGGCAGAGGAAAGTGTCAGGGCAAATTAAAAGAAACAACAGCCTCCTGTGTTTTCCCTCCTCTGGGGATGGCTGCTGTTTGTTTTGTTGGTGTGTGAATAGGTGTTCTTCTGCAAAAGCCTCAAAAGAAACTTGGCTTCGCTTGTTCAGTGTTTTGGGGGTGATTTGGTCTTTTGTTGCATTTGTGATGTTCAGATGTAGGAGATCTTGGTGTTTTCACGTTTAGGTTTGAGAAACGTACCTTTGGAAAGAGCAAAACCCTGAATTTTGTGCATGAATTAAAAATTGAAAAAAAAAAATAAAAGGAGTGACTAAAAGAGGACAGTCACAGTAAGAACCCCAGAGCTAGAAGTGGTCTCTGGGGAATGCAGTGACTGTCCTGGAGTAAATGAGTGCAGGTGTTGCAAGGAGCCGTGTGAGCATTCGGGGGGATGCTGAGGAAGCTGCTTTCTCCTCCGAGAATTCCTGTTTCCTCTTGGCTGTGTGGGAGGTGGAAGCTTGTAGAGGCAGGGACTGCCCTGTGCTCTGGTCCAGGTTCATTCCCCCTTCCCTGGGCATCCTGAGCAGGAGACTCCTCTAGCTTGCTCTGAGATGTCTACGTGTCTACCTGGGCTTTGTGCTCTGAGCTTGTCCGTGGAGCTCCAGCCAGCAATGAGCCTGGGGAGAGGTTCAGTTCACTCTACACAGGCAACGAAGTCCATGTAGTCATCTGGAGGCACCCAGGGCGTCCAAGACACCAACCAAGGGCAGGTAGACATGGCATGGGACCAGCAGGAAGCCATGGAGCAGGAGCTGGATGCCAAACGAACTGCTGCAGGTCATCGACTTGCACTCAACACCTTGTTTCTCGCCACTGAACAGCCTCTGGCAGAGCAAGGTTTGGGATTTTCCTCTCTGTGGTCAGCGGAGCAAGACAGAGACCTGGAAAAGGTGCATCACCCCTCACAAGCAGAGTCTGTCTTTCTCTGTTGACTAAGCTGGAGGGACTCGCCCTTGGGCAGCTCAGGTACATGTGGTGGATTTTGGCCTAAATGATTATACTGTAGTAATTTCTGCCTAGTTCCAATGCCTGGTCAAAACCTGCAGCTGCTGTAGTAATGCAAACAGTTGTTAAGAGTAAAAATCCCTCCAAGACTGCAGCAAGGCTGATAATTTTAATCCCTTTTTTTTTTTTCTGCCCAGAATATTGGGCTTCCAATCTGACGGTGTGTTTTAAATAAAATTTTTAAATTTTGTTGGAAAACACCAGAAAACAGGCATTTATTGGGTTGCAAATAAACCTACTAATCTCAAGGACCAGAAGGAAAACATCCACTTGAGTAGGGACTTCTGAGGAAACCGTGTCAAGTCCCTGTCCCTGCCATCTCTTTGCATTATTTACATGTGATGCTGAAGAGTGGCTGGTACAGTTATAGCACAGACCCTCATCATCTTCAGGAACAGTCAGACATCTTCTCTCATCCTGTGTGAGGTGGTTTGCATCACCTCCTGCTTGTTCCTGCTTTTCTTTGTGGTCTATAGAAAGAGCAATGAGATGAGATGAGATGAGATGCTTAACCTTTATAGGGCTGAGGATGGAGATGGCTCTGCACCAAAATAACCTCTCTGCTATTTCTGGCTCTGCCCATCACCCTCGGGGTGACTTTGAGAAGCCCCTTCCTTTTCTGGGGGGTTCTTCTGTCCTTTGTCCATCTTGCTTCTTTAGGTTTGGCTTTCGGAGCATCTAGGCACTAACTCCAACATCTATTGTGTGAACGTAGCGTCTCGTTTCTTCTTTATTTTCCATTGCAAACGATCCTCAGCGTGGAGGGGAGCAGATACACAGAGATGTGCATCTCACGGATGCTCTCGCTATGCCAGCTCCTCTTCAAAGGTGTTCCAACCAGCAGAGCGATAGTGGATGATCCGAGGGGAAAATGAGGATGGGGGCTGGTGTTCCCCAGTGTCTGCTTGCCTCTCTAGAGGATGGAGTCTGGCCAGAGAAGCTTTCTGCTTTCTCATTGCTGCAAATCAATGAGATGGGAGGGAGGGAGGGGGTGTAAAAGAACCAGAGTTAATGGATCTGATCATTACAACGGGAACTGTGCGCGACGGCTTTGTGGTTTCAGCAGCCGTGCTGAAATAACCATCTCCCCTCTTCCCCTGCATCGGAGTGCTCATGGCTATTGTTTCAGACTCCCGGCCCGCTGAGCAGGATAAGCTGAGTTTGTGCAGGGTTATCAGTTTGTTCTCTCCAAAAACTATCTCCTATCTCTTATTTCTCATGAAAAAGCCTACGAAACTTTTGAATGTCTGGTAAGAGTAGCCTGTGGTAGACTTTGGGTAAAAATCTTCCAACTGAACTAATTTAGTCTAGTCTACTCTAAAATATCCCTCCTTCGTGCTGTTTTTTTTTTTTTTTCTATGCCAATGCACATGTTGTCTGTGGAACTCTTTTCCACAAGACTGCTTTATGACCAGAGGTAGAGAAGGGTTCAAGCATGGGCATAAAAGTGGAGAGAAGTACCATTAACATACAACTTCAATAACATTTTTTGGGAAGTGATCCGTACTGATCAGGATGTAAGCTGGTCTGCTCTAAATAAAGGGCAAGAAGAAGTTTCTTCCAATGGAAGACTATTTAATAGCTGTGTATCGCGAAATTTTTTTTCCGCCTTTATCTGAAGCAGGTGGTGCCAGCCAGAATCAAAGGCAGGATGTTAGAATTCAAGATCAAGGGTATCACAACCAAGCATGGTTTTACAGCTCCTCCAGGCAGAGGTCAGAGACCTGCCAACTCCCAGGCAACAAAGCAGAGCATTTAATGGGATGTAGTCATGAGGGTTCAAAGACTCCAGCAAATTCCAGAACTCTTTAAAGGAGAAAAATGTTTTGCCCACAGCAGAAAGTCAAGAGACTAGTCCACTCCATTAACACACCAAACTTGTGAATTAGTGTTGGGATCTTTGCTTTGAATAACCCTCGGACTGCTCTTCCATAAGAAACTCTGCTTGGGTTTGAGGTTGAGACCTTGATCTTCCTTCTACAGGCTCCAGGATGTGGGAGAAATCTTGAGCTTTGGCTGCAAACATTAATAATAAGAACATTCTTTGGTTTCGACATAAAACTCCTCACGGCAAGTGCAAAAGTCATCTGTGCAGACACTTGGCTGTGTCCTGAGGTGGCCCAAGACTGGCAGAGAACTCATGACTCGTGAGGCTGAGGAGAGAAGACGTCTAGTCTAGAGAAGATCAAGGGGACACATGATTACAGCCTTCCAACACATGAAAGGCTTCTGCACACAGGAAGGAAGAGGAAAAGTTCCTCATGTCCCTCAGGGGTGGGAGGTATTGACCTTAGATAACAGCAAAGGAAATCGTATTAAATGTCAGGAGAAGCTTTCTAAAAGAGGATCGTGGGGCAGGGGAGCAGATTGCATTTGATGAAGAAAAGAGACACAGTCTTTCCCACCAGACCTGTTTTCCCAACAGTTCAGCAGTGACACGATTTTTTCCCAAAGACCACCCAGCCCACCACCTCCACCTTCCTCTCCTTGCCCAAGACCTGTTTGCTCTTACCTTCCTTTTCTAAGGTAACTTCCCAGCAGTGGATAGATTAAACAAACCCAACAGGATCTTTGAAAACCCCAAGACAATCCCCTTTTGCATGCTCTCGACATTCGGGGAAGGACAGGAGGAAGCAAAGAGCATATCCTGAATGAATCATTACATTTTTAATGTGGTCCTGGACGTTTTTCCGCAGATGATGGTGATGACTGGAGGATGAGATGAGCTAACTTGTTATTTTAATGGCCCCAGCCCAGAATGGCAGCCCTCTAGGACAGGGAAGCCCATCATCAGCCTGGGTAGAGCTATCTAATGGAGTAACACATTGTTGTGGGACTCTTTCTAAGTCTTTCTGTCTGAAAGCAGATATCTGAGCTGTCAACAAAACCTTCCTTTCTCAAGCAGAACAAAAGCAATTTGCCTCCAGCCAAGCTGGGTTTCCTTTGTTGTGTAACTGTCAGTGGGCTCCAAGTTTCACTGCGAAATTACATCCTCCACTGCTGGCTTGGGTTCAACGGGCTTCTTATTCACAGCCCAAAGATGCCAGACACTTCCACAGCACCCCAATATCTTAGAGACATCCTTCAGTGACCTGAGCATGTATATGTGCATCGAGGGTGCAATCCATGGAGCATATTCTCAAGTGTGCCCAGACCCAAGACCATGGGAATGACCAAGCTGACAGCTGCTTTGCATCACCGGAGCCCTGCAAAAAGGCTAATGCAGGCCAGCTGAATCACTCCTTGTCATCTTCAGTGTGTTGACTGTGCTGGTGCTGTTTTACAGCGTGTTTATGTATGCTTCATGTTCTGACTTTCGGGGTTGGCACATAGTGTCACTGCAGAGGATGGGAGTTGTGTGGATGAACACAGCGGGGACCAGGATCGGGCTCTGTTTGCTTTCAGGGCAGGTGATCCATGAGGAAATCTGTGTCCTCTGCATCTGGGCTTGATTTCCAGGTCCTTTTGATCCATGTTCTCCAGACATCCACATGGATCTGAAGACTCCAGCCCTCTGAAAGCGCTGCAAGTTCAGAGCCCTCAAAATATTGGATATTTTCTAAAAACTCTGGGCCATTATCACCGGTATATGAATCAACATGCCTGGGCCACTGGACTTGAACTGGTGCCAGTTCTGCTCCCTCAGTCACCAGGAAATGTCACCGGTCACGCATCCGGGTAGTCCTGCACACCATCTGTCTGGTTATCGACTAAATAATTATATAGGCAGTGCAACCTGTGCATTTTTTCAGTCTAATTAATGCACCGATCCCTCTTCTCCTCCTTTTTAAGGGTTGTTATTTCTCCTTCCTCTTGTTCTACCCAGGAAATGTTGGGATGCTGCCGTTCATAGAGCTCCCAGGAGGCAGAGCAGATCAATTTTTAATTCGATTTCCTTTCCTTCTACCGCGGAATAGTGTAAAGCACCTAAAAGAGGCGGAAGACTGGGAAGAGACAAACTCATTTGGTCATACCCAGAAGGGTGGGAAATAAAGGCAGGGCTGACGCCGTATATTTTTGTCTGTCTTGGAGGAAAAAGAACGTGTTATTTTCTTGTATAAACCAGCAGGTTGGTAAATGAAATTGGCCTTGCGGCAGTGATATTTTGATGCTACGCTCTTTAAAGTTCGGACCCACACCAGCTCTGCACATGGCCTTTGTCAGCTGTAGGAAAAAGTGGTTCAAATGCTGTCCCAGTGTGTCTGCAGCCTTCAAAAACTGGTGGTCACCCAACCACCTTTGGGTTTTCTTACATACGAAGCGTTTGCAGAATGATTTACCATCACGCAAAGCACGTCTGCTACGAGAGGTGTTGCGTGGTTGTGCACAGCATGCGCCCCATCAGCCCTAATGGTGTAACTGGTGTTCAGGAAGGATGGGGAAACAAGTGTGCTCAGCAAGCACAGGATGTTTCAGTCTCAAGCTCTGGCAGAGTTCCAGCATTCGACGTGTCCTGTGATGGGCTTGGTAGGAAAGGTTTGGTTTGACGGGGTTTCTGCTCCGAGCTGTGTCTTCTCCTCCTCGTCCTAGAGCTGGCTCCAAAGCCAAGGGCAGTGACCTTCCTGTGACATTGAGAAAGTGGAGTAAAGGCTAAGAGGGGGCTCTTAGTTTCATGGTTGTGAGCCAAAGGAAATAAACACAACTGCTCTTAGTGGGAGATAGGATCTGGCTCCCAGTGGGCCAGAGGTAGAAGAAGGAGTTTGGTCGGTGGCGATGGGACTTCGACTCGGGAGATGCAGCTCGTGCAAGTTCCCTCCCTCTCATGCATGAAGGGAGATGTTGTAATGGGGCCAGAGGAGCCCCGGAGATGGTCCGAGGCTGGAGCAGCTCCCGTGCGAGGACAGGCTGAGAGAGTTGGGGGTGTGCAGCCTGGAGAAGAGAAGGCTCCGGGGAGACCTTCCAGCACCTCCCAGTGCTGAAAGGGGGCTACAGGAGAGATGGGGGGGCTCTGCATCAGGGGGTGCAGGGATGGGACGTGGGGGAACGGTTTGAAGCTGGAAGAGGGGAGATTGAGATGAGATATTGAGAAGAAATTCTTGGCTGTGATGGTGGTGAGGCAGTGGCCCAGGTTGCCCAGAGAAGCTGTGGATGCCCCATCCCTGGAGGGGTTCAAGGCCAGGCTGGATGAGGCTTTGGGCAACCTGGGCTAGTGGGAGGTGTCCCTGCCCATGGCAGGGGGGTTGGAACTCGATGACCTTTAAGGTCCCCAGATCAGTCCAGGACTGATTTCTCTCAGCTGGCTGAAAGCAGAGATTATCTGAGATGAAACATCTAACTGTCAGATACTTTCAGTTTCTGCAGTAGGATGGAGTAACCCCTACGCAGGTCCTCACTGTGTTCACACAGCACGACAGCACCTAATCCTTCCCGGGGGGCCCCCAAAACACACAGAAAACACAATAATTACCCACCCTGCTTCGTGCAATACTCCGGATACATTTGCTCCAGGTCTCTGGAGAGGGAAAACTCATACTGGAGAGAGCAGGGTGCAGAAAGTCTAATGTGCACAGCTTTTCTGCAAAGAGCAGCTTTCTACAGCTCAGCAAAGGTTCCCGAGTCTGCTCTCTGTAGGTGGCCAAGAGCAGATGGCTTCGGAAACGTACAACAGGTCAAGCATAATGCACTGCTTCCTTTCAGCACCCAAACCATACAGAGTTCAGGGACTTCCCAAGCAAGACTATTTTCCCATGGACATACCAGACTTGGGTGTCTTTTTCATTTGGTTTTTAATCTGTTCAGCCTTCCCTTAAATTTTTAGCATCTGCAAATGTTTTGCATGAAGAAGTTTTCCAGCTTTGCCAGAACTCATGCGGGGCTTTGCTGATCACCAAGTCAGGCTGGTGGGATAAGGTGGAGAAAGCTGGTTTCTGTACCTGGCTTCACCATGGATCTACTGGGTCTTGGGGACACACTTCCCAAGGTAGCCAGGACATCTCTGTGTTCAAAGTTACATGTGGGCTCTGGAAATGTCCTGGTTGCCAACAGTCTAGATGGTCCTTCAGAGCCATACAATTTCTTACCGTGTTCCCTGCTGTGCCCAGACCCACCACTGAGCTCCATTTGACTTTCTGAACCAAACAGCCCAAATTCATTTCACCTGGAGTAAAGAATGTGTCTGAGCTGAGTCAGCAATCTGGGTACAGCTGGATGCCTCGGAGCAGAGAGAAGGTGTGAACGAACCATTCTTTGGTTCCTCTGAGGTCTGAGCCATGGGTAGACATCACCATCCTGCCCCACAGCAATGGTTGGAAGCTGGGCACGCAGAATTTCGCACAGCAGTGATGTGTGGGACTCCTCGCTGTAGGATGCTCTGAAGGAGGTTTAGTTGTCCTGTGGAGGACACCAGCTACGTTCTCGATCCAGATTTCCCCATGGGATGGGCTGAACTGAGCTGGAAGGACATGGTATTTCTTTGGGGTTGTAGATGTAACCCTGACACCCCATCCCCGTTTCAATTTCTCTGATTTCTGAGGTTAAACAGTAGGGTGTCCACACCAGACACACCGCCTCCAAGAGACCCAGCCAGCCCATGGACCTTGACCTCATCTATGTGCTTTGCCATCCAAGTCCCCCCAATGTCAGAGGGTCACAGGGCCACGGGACCTGGGTTTGGGGAGGGGAAGGGAAGGAAGGGAAGGGAGGAGGAAGAGGGGCTGGCCCAGGGGTCCTCTGCTGTCTCCAAACCATCTGTCACAATAGCGGCACTGTTACCTCGTGGGCTTGGCTGGGCGATGGGATTTCGCTGGGCTGTAAATCACTTTCCTGGCGGCCGCCTTCTCCTGCCCGTGTTGAAAAGGCTTAGGTTTCCCTCGAGCAAAAGCGATGGCAAGCTCGAGGAAGGAGGCAGAGGCCAGGTGCTGGAAATATTCAGTTGGGGGCATCCCCAATCGCATACCTCTGAAATCTGACCCTGGCAGGGAAGTCGATGCGGTTCAACTGACTTCAGGACCTCGCTGCGCTGGTGCCAGAACAAACAGCTGCATTGAGGATTCCTGAGCCATTAACAGTGGCCATCCACAGTGGGAATGCTTTCTCCCGCCTCGCCGGGAAGGAGGGAGGGAGGCACCACTCGCTCGCTTGTGCAGCTCCCAGATGCTGGCAGGCAGCCCCTTGCTTGCTGGGCACGTGCGTGCGCGGCGGCACTTGGACCAGGAATATGTTTCAGGCACGGGGAGGGGAATGCAAACACCCTGAGTGATGCAGGGATGCAGGCAGGCTGACACGTGCAGACACTAAGGCACAGACTAACAGGGTCTGTGCACACAGCTCTGCAAATCCCCGGGGTGTGAAAAGCAGGTATGTGGTGGAGGTTTTCCACCTGTTGGGAAGAGCCGTACTATATGGCTGCAATGGGGGTGGGGGGTGTCTTCTGCAGGGGTCTCCAGCCGTGCCTAAGTCCCTGTGTCCCAATGCATGAGTTGCACCCAGTCCATCCCAGGGATCCTCCAAGTTAACTACACTAAGTACTGGGTGGACTGGTTTCAGCTGGGACAGAGTTAAATTTATTCCCAGTAGCTCAAGTGAGGGTGAGAAATTGTAGTGATGGGCAGAGCTGCTGCCAGGACACTCAAGGACTTTCCAGCTTCTCTGCTGTGCTCGTGTCTGCAGGGGCAGGAGGAGCTGGGAGGGAGCACAGCCCCAGTGACCAGCCCAGGATTCGACCTTGGGTTTAGGACTGAGACCCAAACTGGCCGATGGTCTGTTCCATCCCATGCACGGCACGGCCAGGGGATAGGTGAGGGTCTGTCCAGAAGTGCTCTCTCTTGCTCCAGGTTGTCTCCTTTTGGTTCGTCCCTCTCTCAGGGTTGTCTCAGTCTCTCGGACACTTGGGCTCTTATCTCTTTTCTGGGATTGTGGTTTCAGGACTCTCCCTGCTCTGGGATCGTTAGCTGGGAACAGGCTGAGCCTTGGCCATTGGGTGGTGAGCAGTGTCACTGTGTGTCACTCATCTGTATATTTGTATATATTGCTATTATTATCATTATTATTATTATTTCCAATATTACTGCAGTTTAGTTATTAAATGGTTCTTATCTCAACCCACGAGTCTCATTTCCCTTCACCCCTTTAATTCTCTCCCCATCCCCAAAGGGGAGGGAGGAGGATGAGCGAGCGATGCTGACTTTTGCTGCCAGCCAGGTTAAAACTACAACACTTGGGAACAGGATGCAACACTGAGAGGTGACAGCACTGAGAGACAGAAGGGACAAACAGCCCTGAGAGCATAAATTTCTTCTTGTTAATTTAGGCTGTGGTTGTTAGCTTCATCCAGTGACTCTTGGGCGAGAAGGAAGGAAGGAGGATGGGGGCCAAGAGCGTAAGACACTCGGTGCTTCAGGTTTCTGCCTTGCAGTCGATGGGGGTGTTCACACTCCCAGCACAAGCGGAGCTGGGGATGGGTGGCATGTCCTCTGCAGAGGACGGGTGGGTAGCAGTGTCCTGGAGAGGCAGAGAGCGAGCAGAAATCTGCATGGGGGTGAAACAGCTCACGGAAAGAGGAAAATAGCTTTGATCTGTTGAGTGGTGATACTTGTGCCGTGTTCAGAAGGATGCTGTAGCCTGCCACTTGAGTTTCTGCTTTCTGTAGGGTGCTCTGATGCAACTCATAGTTGTGGTTTTGTTGGAAGGGTGTAGATCCATGTCCTTGGAAATTCAGCTGCATTGCCTGAGCTCTCGCAGGGACTGTAGAAGAGCCCTGACGACAGGAAAGATCTGTGTCTCTGGTCACCAGTCACCCCATTGCCTCCCGGCTAACCTTGCGTGCGCTGAGCCCAGGTGCACTCGGTGATGGTATCTCGGGAGGAAGCCAGAAAGCCCGCAGTGATTCCGGTCGTGCTGCACACAAAGTGCTTTTGCTGGTAGAGCAGCTCAGGTGTGTTTCTAGCAACCCTACAAACAAGCCCCCATCGTGTACTCCAACACGCTGCTTGCACCCACCTACACGCATACAGACACGTCATCTACGCACAGCGCTCGCCCTGCAGAAAGGAGATATGTAAAGCAGATCAAAGGAATCCCGTCCTAAAAATTTTCCCCGCCTGAATGTCTCCAGTTAGGCTGGTGAAGATCCCACCCAGGGAGTCTCTGTCCTGTGCTGATGCCAAGTGTCACCCTTGGGGCTCCTCTGCACCAGCCCAAAGGGTGCAGGTCCCCCTGTGCTCATCAAAACACCCTTTGTACCAGCCACGTGATGCTACACAGACTTTGCTCCTCTCCGGGTTTTGCATTAGCAGGATGGATTAATATTTCCACACGTTTTGCCGTGGTGAAAGGACGTGGCTTCACGGTGTCTCAGCCACCCACGGGCTCAGTCCCCGGAGCAGGTACACACGTGCACCCAGGGAGCAAGGTCCTACGGGTCGTCAAGCCCCAGTGGTGGCTAAAATGTGGCATGATGACTCCTAGACCCCATGTAGTCAGGAGAAATGGGCCAGAAGCTGGTAAGAAATGCACAAGGGACCTGGCAGGTTTTATATCCCCTGTATTGGGAAATGCAGCCTACACAAAGGGCTTCCCAGCAGGATAGGATGCGGATGGTGGGTTGCAACACAAGAGGACCTCTGCTTCATCTTGACCAGGGGTTTCCCTGGTCACTGGGGCAATGGTGGTGCCTTTATTTGCTCAGTGTTATTGCTTTATCGCACGCTGCCTGTGGGATTTTGGGCAGATCCCCAGCGTTATCAGGATCACTCGCTTTTCTGATTTTCTGCAGATACAACTTTTAGCGAGCTGCATCTGCCATGCGGAGTCACGGGGAGGAAGAGACATTTCAGCTTTGTGCTTTGGTTTGGGATATGCAGCCTAGCGATCAGAGGGCTCTTCCTAGAATATCCAGATTGCCTGTGTTCCCAGTCTGTGACCCAGACACACATCCCATTCCCCAGTGCCTGGCTGTGCCCAGCACGCTGGCAGAGAAAACCCTCGAGGGCGTACTTTTTGTCCCCCTTTTTATTGCACAAATCAAAGGGAGAAAGAAAAAAAACTTGCTAAAGGACTGCCGCAGAGGAGCCCTCTCCCAATTATCCCAGGATCATTAAAACTGTGCCTGTGACATCCCCAAAAAGCCAGGGCAGATCAATCACCAGCATTTCTGCAGCTCTAGGCAGAGCACAGAAAATAAGAGTTGTGCTACAGCGGCGGCTGCAGCTGATCTGGTAGGAAACCCAAAGAGGGTGCAGAGATGATAGATGATCTGGTGCCAAGCCCGCCAGGACAAAATCCCACCTTCAGACCTTCTGTGTGCATTTGAAATAGCTCGCTGAGGCTTGGGGGATGCTGATGCAGTGGAAGTCCCGAAAATCAGAGTTGGGTGTTCTCCAGGATTTTGTTGTGGAAGCACCAGGGTGTAAAAGGGAAAAGAGAAATGACACCCAGAGAAATGTCTCCAGAGCCCTTCAAATGTTCACCGTTCACAGCCCCCAGACTGTCACAGATAATTTCTATCTCTCTTGTCTTCGCACTTAATAGCTGTTATTCGTGGGCTCTGGGTCAAATAACTGGCAGAACTGTGAATCCCAGGATGGAAGATTTTCACAGCATGGCTCTGCTGGTAAAGGATTGCAATAAAATATCTTTTAGACAGCAGCTCCCTGTACCCAACCCCATGGCCAGCCTTGGCCCCCATGGGAGAGAAACAGCCCTGTGGATGCACAGCACTGGGAAAAGTCCAGTCTGCAACCGGACCCTGCTCTCTACCTGCTTTTGCATTATTTATTATTGGCCATAGATGGCAGCAAACGTCTCGAAGCATCCCGCTGCGCTGGCTGGCTGCAGCTGGGAGCTGCAGGGACAGAGGCACAAGCCAGGGAAATTCTTCTATCCCTTTGCTATACCGGTATGGTCCCTTCTCCAAAAGGAGAAAGGAGCAAAGCTGCAGGTCAGCAGCTGGCTCCCATCCAGGGATCTCCAGCAGAACAGGTCTAGTGGCCACTAGCAAGCAAGCCCTGGGTCTCCTCCAGGTCCTCATGCCCCAGTGTGCTGGGATGAACTGGGGGAGTGTGGAGAGAGCCAGGTCTGGTGGGACCTCCCACATTGCTCACCAGGAGTGGTCCTGGAGATGATGATCAGCTTCTGTAGCGACAGGACAAGGGGCAATGGTTTTGAACTGAAAGAGGGTAGATTTAGATTGGACATAGGAAGAAATTTTTTATGATGAGGGTGGTAAGGCAATGAAACAGATTGCCCAGAGAAGCTGTGGATATCCCATTCCTGGAGGGGTTCAAGGCCAAGCTGGATGAGGCTTTGAGCAACCTGATCGAGTGAAATATGTCCCTGCCCAAGGCAGAGATGGGGAAGGTCCTGCAATAGGGCAGGAGGGACAGCACCAGAGAAAAGCTCCTGGTTTGGTTCATTTTGCCAGTGTACATACAGCCATTGTGTCCAGGTACAGAAAAAGAAGACAAATCTAAAGACTTTCCATGTGTCGATCTATATACCCACCTCTGTACCAAGGCAATGTTTCACAGCCATCCCTCTGTTCAGTTATTACTTGTCTCAGCTTCACATGTCCTGTTTTCAGAGTGGAGCCGTTCTTTTCCATCAAGACCCCTATTCTTCTCTGCAGTCCCAAGGAGGGAACTAAAGACAGACCTGAAGTCTATCCACCTGCCTCCCATGGGGATGCTGGACATGCTGGAGGAGGCAGGCTGGCTCCTCTATCACAGCATTAACTTTACGTTGGGATATGAGTCAAAGCTCCTGCCTTGGCCAGGTTTGCTGGATAGCCTTGGTCATGTCACTTAGCCTCCCTCTGCATCTGGGGTCCTTCACTGGAAGAGCCAGGGTCCTAATCCTGGTTAATCTCCAGTGGCAGCTTTTGGGGTTAGATGTATCTGTGCAGCTCACTGCCCATAGTGTTTCAAGCTATATCATTATATATTAATAATATAATATTAATAATATTAACAATATATTCATAATAATATTCAAAATATATTCTTATTATATTCCCAGCCCCTGGAAAAAATGTTGCAAGACCTGCTGGTTTCCACTTTGCTTCGAGTTTGCTGGATTACTGGATTCCCTCCCTCCAGCTCTTTGTTCTGTATTTTGTGAACCAGGCTCCAGTCCCAGGGCTCTTCTCCAGAGCCTGGAAAGCTGTTTCTCTGCCAGGTCCCCTTCTCTTTTCAATCCTTCAATTATCATTTCAGAAATAATCAACCAGGGGGAGAGAGAGAGAGCAGGATGGAGAGACGGAGCGAGCAGGAGCGTGGGTTCCCCCATACATTTCCCCCTAGAAGAGGAATGCTGTGGTTTTATAGATTGGCTCCTGCAATTAGCACAGCCTGTGTAATTAGACCAAGATAGACGGTGCTGGCAAGGAAACACCTCATCAGCCTAATTTCAAACTGTTATAAAACCAGCGAATGGAAATCGGAGAGCGCCCATTTGTTTCCAATTGAGAAAAGTGCAGGGTTAAGGTTGGTCCGCAGCTCCACCTCTTGCACACACGCGCGCTCGCACGTGGCTGAACAAAACCAGAAGGCAGCAGCGAATGTACCGCTCCGACAAATAGTTTTCCTTCTCAGGACAGGGAGATACTGAGGATCCAGGGCATAGTGTCAAAACCCAAATCAAAATTTTCTTTCCTGCACTTCTTGTTTGTTTGTTTCGCCATGCTTTTTGTTTATTCACTTATTTTCCTCCTCCTCGGTGTCTCCTCCTGGTTGGTGTTGCCAAAGGAGGTTGAGCTCCCTCATACTGGCCGATTTTGCTTGCGCTTTTTACTCCAGTTTACACTCTGAACAGTGAAGGAACATGACCATGGCCATCCCATGAGTCTGTGTCAGAGGAGAGAAGAGATTTTATTTCCTGGCTGTTCTCCTGTGGGTCTACACAGTATTCATCTTCCCCTGATCTGTCTTCTTTTTATTAATCTCTTTCCCAGCTTTATGGCTTTTCTCCCTTCTCCCAGTGCTCCTCATCATTGCTCTCCTCTCTCCTCTCCCAGCAAGATTTTTCTTCCCATGTTTTTTCTGTCCCTGGCTACATCAGGGACTGGACAGCCTGCTCCGTTCATGCCCAGCGATGGGATAAGGGTGGCTGTCTCTGCAGATAGTGCACAGCTTAGGATGGAAGGGAGGCTGAAAATTACGGATCCCAAAATCAGGTTCCCCCAGTTTCCCTAGGAAACAACCTTATGATGGTCTCAGCCTTGATTTTTGCTTCTGGGTAGTCCTCAGACCCCCTCGTGCATGCCAGATCCAAAGGCAACACTCTGAGGTTGTGTAGTTTCGAGCAAGATGTTGCCCTTTAAAGCCCAGGAATCAGCTTGATGCTGAAATGCTTCCAGCTCAGCAGGACATCTTCCCAGAATCAGGCGAGACACAGTGTCCTGTCCCGGCACAGGGGAACTGTGCAAAGCCTTTTGGAACAAAATCCCACCCGGGCAGCTCGCTTTCCTTTAGGTTTTGTTACTCCAAACTTCCACCAGGTCCAACTTCCCATGTGCCAAGTCCACTTAAATTTTTTTGTGGTTACCAGGAGACAATGTGTGGGAGGACAGGGAATGGGCAGCATCTTTTAAAATAGTTTGTAGCTACGGGACTTGCCATCTTCTCTTTTAGAAGCCCCTGGAGAATGGTGTGGAAAAGCAGCCTGTATGTCTGGACCAGGCAGGTTGGTGCAAAGGGAGCAGGCGAGTCTATTTGGGACCCAGATGAGTCTGTGCAGTTGCTCCGTGTTATTTCTGTCATGGGGAAAAAAAATAAAAATTAAATGGGTGCATGCCATTGGGTGTCTCCTTGAGGATTCCTCCCTAATCCAGGCAAGACATGAGCTCATGGTCTCCAGGCTGGTTCCCCTCGGACTGAACTGCGTGCCCAGAAGGTCTGGGTGGGGATGCTTTTGTCTGTGTTTTTCTAGAAGCTGTTGACTTTGAACCCAAATACCAGCAGAAAGCCCAAAGATGAAGAAGAAAGATCATATCTACCCTTGGGGGAAAAAAACATCAGGATTCAAATAGTTCAATCTCAGTTGCCCCATTGTCGGGAACAGTCAGGATCATTTTGCCACAGCACCAGTGAGGAACACATAAATAATGATCCCTAGATAACTGCTGGCCATTCTGGAGGCAGAGAGGGAGGGTAAGGGATCCTGGGTTTATTTTCAGCTGAGAATTTCTGGAATGAAAATTGCACGGGTTCTGGGTTTTACCAGCATATATTATTGCGCACATACAAACCCACACTCGGGCATTGCGGTCCTCAGAGCACTGTCACCCCTGCGAAAAGGCTGAACAAGTTGGTCATTTAGCAAGGACACCCATTAGTGGGAGAGATGCTCAAGAAGATGTTTTCTTGAGGGCGGTTTGTAACCAGATGTCACCCTTGGCCATTGAATTGCTGTCTTTCCTGACAAGGGGCCACACCGTTTTGTCCTCCAGCTGGCCAGGAGACATTGGGATACACCAAAGAATGCCAGTGGTGTTTTGCTAAGGGAGGCTTTTCCATCTGAGCCACCAGCTTGAAGGCTATTTGTAGACATGAAGACATCCTCCCCCACAACATGGAGAGGTACCAAGTCAAGATCTGGTCAGCTGAGCCTTTCCCAGTGGTCAGTGTAGGCTCCTCCAACAGGAGTCATGACTTGGGATGGGCTGAATCATCCTCCAGAGCCCATCCCTTGCCTTTTGTGGTGGATGGGGGCTGCCACAAACCTCTGCTCCTAATTTAGGTGCTGTGGTAGGTAAAGTTAGATGAGAAGTGTCTGTGTTGTGGCAATGGTGTTTTTAGAGGGAAATACAAACCCTACATCTTGATGGCTTGTCATTAAAGTTCCATAGAAGCCAAAAGACCCAATTTACTGAGGAAAATTATGTTCCCCACTGGTAAATCCATCCTGGTGCCTCAAGGCGTTGGATCACTCTTTCTCACCTCCTGAGCTAAGTGCTCCACAGCATGGTCCTGGATTTCCCCAGCACATCCCCATGACATCCAGCCTCCTGCCATTTCAAGTTGTCCAGAAAGTCTTACAAAGTGCATCAGTTGAAAATATTTCTCGCAGCCCAGGGACCTGCTCGTTAGCATGGACCATGCCAGTTAGATGGGCTGGGACCATCAGGACCAGTGATCTCCTGGTCATGATGCTCTCCTGGGGCATCAAGAGGAGCCCAAATCTTTCAGATTGGATTGAATCACCACCACGTTTGGTGTTGGGAAGCAAAGTGCTCTTGGACCAGTGTCTAAAGTGAACAGCATCGCTATCAATTTTCCTTCTCTGTTCCCACTGGAAAGGATAAACTAGAGCCAGAGGGTGGGTGAAGGTGTGGGGGGAGATAAGTGGGACAGGAAACACATCCGTCCTCCACGCAGGTACTGTGCAAACATAATGAGATCCTCAGCAAACATTCCCCAGGTGCCTTCTGTGTCTCTGGAAACCTGAGATGCATCCTCTCCTGGATGAGGAGCGAAAGCTCTTCCGTTTTAATTTCATCCCTTCTCCATCTGCTTTACTATGTTCGACCCCGTGTATAACCAGAGCCGTTTGGCTTCTGTCTCGGGCTGTCGAGCGTGTTGATAGAAGTGGTTTCCTGTTGCAGGTCTTTGTTTTTGAGTGACCAGCTTTCCAGATGGCAGAGGCCACATTTCCCCTTCTCTCCTTCCGAAGCCTGTTTCCCTTCTCGTTACCTGCCAATTAGGACTCATTACCCACCGGGGAGAGCTGCTTTGGGACCTTGACTGCGGAGCTGAGTGTCTCGGGGAGGTAATCGTGGGATGTCGTTGCTCTTGCTGTGTGGTTCTCACAAGGGGAACAGAGAGAGGGATCAGCTGAACCCAACTGGGGGCTTTTTACCCCAGTCCCTGTCTCTAAAGTGGACAAAAAACCCAACATTTCAGAAAAAATGGAAAAAATGCCATTGGAAATATACATGGGGTAATATCCGCCCCCCTCCTCCATCCAGTTTTATTTTCTAATCTCTGACTCCTGAATAAAAGCCTCAATCATGAGGGGTGTCTAAGCTGTCCAAAAGTGCCTTTTTTGGGGGGGGGGTTAAATTCAGTCTTCTAAAGAATTAAGATATATTTATGTGTCTACACGTGTATGTACATGCATGTATTTTCTTTCAAAACTATAACTTTCAAGGAGCTTTGAGACTTTAAACAAATCTGACTTTTGGTTGAGGTTTTAAAGCCAGGCAGTGCTTGGAACCTGTGTAAGAATCATCCATCAGTTAGAGGAAAGCAACTGAACCGGTCGGTGACCTTGCAAAATTAAAGCTGAAATTTGCATTCAGCCTTATTGGCCAACAAAGCATCCGGAGTCTCTGAAATGCCAGGTTGTAGAAAACCAGCATTTGCTGCACCCACTATTTATTCAATGATCTGTTAGCATGGGCTATTCCTAGCTCCGAAAGCTTTTCTGTGTAACTCAAGACAGAAATTCACCCGGCTATTCCAGCCCAAAGCCCGTTTCTCGCAGTCGAGATGGGATGTCTCTTTTTTCAGGAGGCATCCAACCTGTTGGGTTTTTTTTTCCTACATGCAGAATTGTCTGCGCCCTTGCGCTAAATTTAAGGCGCAGACACATTTATATGCCACGGCGAAAAGTCACAGGGCTGGGTGTGCACCAAAATTCCCGGTGCTCCTCTGAGTATTTCTAACTGGGGAAAGAGAAATTTGATATTTGCACGTGCTGATAGCCGTATCTGTCGAGATGCTAGAGGATACAAACCATGTATTGTGATTGTGAGAGCACTGGTATTCCCAACTGGGCTCTCAGTAAGAGATCCTACCCCAGCGTAGCCCAGTTGACGTCAGTGGGGTGGCTCGGTTTACACCATCCGAAATTCTGGGTCCGTTCGCTGCGTCTTGGTGGGTTCATTGGGGCTGGTGGTGGTGGGAGAATTTGCGTCATTCAGCTGCGGTAGGCAGTGAAAAATAGCATGAAGGGCTCGAAAGAAATACAACGCTGGTTTTCCCAGCTTCAGGGTGAGAAGAAGCAAAAAGAAGATGTAAATGGATGATGTTGGGCTTTTCCATGAGCCCCAGGCTTGCTCAGGTTTGGGTAGCTCTAGATAAGCCCTGGAAATGTGATGGATAAATAGATAAATAAATAAATAGATAGATAAATAAATAGATAAATAAATAGCCTGGAGGGGCTCAAGGCCAGGCTGGATGAGGCTTTGAGCAACCTGGTCTAGTGGAGGGTGTCCCTGCCCATGGCAGGGGGGTTGGAACTTGATGATCTTTAAGGTCCCTTCCAACCCAAACCATTCTGTGATTCTATGATTCTATGTTTTTTCCCTGATGTGTGACGGTCCAAATTCAAGTGTCCCTGAGATGACTATACCAGGGTCCAGCTTGCTCAGTGGATGGCCAATGGATTGAGGGGCGTCTCCAGATCTTGCGTGGAAGGGCTCTCCTCACAGTGGTGGGATCAGCCTGGGGAGACAATCTCATTCTCACGGTGTCTCTTATGTGTCTGGAGATAGATGCGATGAACCCAAGCTGAGCAACGACCATGAAAGGTCAGCAGGACCACGGGGACAGAAGCTAAAAGCTGGTATCCCAGAAGGATGGGTATGGCTGGTGCAGAGAAGGGTTCCTGCAAACAAGATCATCTCAAACACACGTTGAGTGGGTCATCTGGGGATTGCAGGGAAAGCAGTTGAACAGAGGGCATTTAGTCAGTAAAGCCAAGAACAGAAAAAATAAGGTCTCAGCCTAGTGATGACAAGTTGCATGCACCCTGTTTCCAAAAAAAAAAGAGCAACGGCCTTTGCAATTCTGAACCCAGAGCTCATTAAAGAGATGCCCAGAAGTGATGATGAAGAATATTCCCTGATGGCAGAGACGGAGGATTTCCAGAGCCAGAAAAATGTGCTCCTTTTGCCTCTAATAGTTAAGTTTTCTTTCCCTCGTCTTCCCACTGATAATGCCAGTTCACCTGCGGAGTATAAATGCCTGCCTTCAGCTTTCCTTTCAGTTTTCTTTTCCATTTGCGTATAATCATGACCCCAGGGTCCTGCTTCAGCCTCACCTTCGCGCCCTGTCTCACAGCTCTCCAGCATCCTCCCGATTCCAATTAAAATCTTTCCTCTTCGCTTCTTGTTAACACAAAAGTTCAGCCTCCAAATCAGGACGTGTGCAGGCGCTGTTTGTCGTAATCCCTCCACCAGCCTCACCCCACAAAGAATTTGTTTTTTTCAGAGACAAACACTCATTAGCTGGGTACGGGCTTGTTGATGCGCACTGGTGGCCCGCTTGTGTCTGAATCCAAAGTGAATTCTGGAAAAGCTTTGTCACAGAATCCCAGGATGGTTTGGGTGGGAAAGGACCTCAGAGCCCACCCAGTGCCACCCCCTGCCATGGGCAGGGACACCTCCCACTAGCCCAGGTTGCCCAAAGCCTCACCCAGCCTGGCCTTGAACCCCTCCAGGGATGGGGCATCCACAGCTTCTCTGGGCAACCTGGGCCAGGGTCTCCCCATCTTTCCTGGAGACCCCCAGAAGTTCTTCCAGAAGGTCTCCCCAGAGCCTTCTCTTCTCCAGGCTGCACACCCCCAACTCTCTCAGCCTGTCCTCGCACGGGAGCTGCTCCAGCCTCGGACCATCTCCGGGGCTCCTCTGGCCCCGCTCCAGCAGCTCCGTGTCTGTCCTGTGCTCAGGACCCCAGAGCTGGGGGCAGCACCCCGGGGGGGTCTCAGCAGAGCGGAGCAGAGGGGGACAATCCCCTTCCCCACCCTGCTGGTCGTGTTTCTTTCAAATATAGAGAACTGAAGTGGCTAAATACAGTGAAATATTTTTTGGGGGGTTTTGGTTTTTTTTTTTTTTTTCTAATTTTCATCAATAGCAATAATCTGCCTTTGTCCATGCTGAAGGCATCAAGTGTGGCAGGCAGGCTTGGCTGTGATTGAGGGATCAGCAAGTCCTTTATCCTGGGGTGTCAAGTGCAGGGATCCCCATCATTTGCAGGAGAGCCCGGTGATGAGCAAAGTGGATTTTGCACAGGGCAAGCAGCAGCAGAAAAAAAAATAAAAAAATCTCAGGTCGTGCCAGGTGATCTGCTGTTCCCCACCGCAGAGCTCTGGCTCTGGCAGAAATTGTAGGACTGGAAGGAAAATGTTGTTGAAACGCTTGTTGAGGAGGCTACAGCTTATCTGGAACATCTGTCCCTGTGTAAGCCGTGTCTGTTGACTTTATAAACTCTGGTTAGCAAAAAAAAAAAAAAAAAGGATGGGTATTTTAAAGAGCTCTTCTGAGACAGACAGATGGAGAGGATGCAGAGGTGCGGGAGGAAGGCGATCAATTCCCCCCACCTCACTTTGGGTGACAAGGGTGGGAACCCCTCCCTCTGAGCTCATATCCCAGGCTCCCTTTATAGCCGCTGAGGAAAAACAGGCACTTTTAAGGCATGATTCATGTGCCCTGTTTACGCGTCTACTTTAGGAGGAGATAAATCACGCCTGGCACTCCGGTCAACGCAACGACGGCTCTCGTAAACTCAACACCGCCAATGCCCGGCCACCAATTGGGATTTTTCCTTAGGATGAAATTCTTCTCACCTCCAGCATAGGGTGGCTGAGGCAAAGATCCGCCAGGGAGCGGGCTGTCCATCGCTGCGGTGCCTGCCCCAGGGCGGGGGGTTTCCCCAGCAATAACTCATCCGCTAACGAACGCAGATAGCGTCTATTTTAAGCAGATCTCCACTGGTGCTGAAGAGAGTCCAAGGTGACTAGTTCCAGTGGAGACATCTGCGTTTAGTCAGCCAAATCCTTTCTCAATGTTATTTTAAAAGGCTGCTGGCAATTTTTACTTGTCTGATTTTTTTTTTTTTCCCCCAAAGCACAGTAACAACTGTGAAGACAAGTGTGAAAGCAAATAGAGGAAAATATCACAGGCACACACACATAGACACACACACATTCCCCTGTGCTCTGTATATTTTGCACTCCCAAAGGTAATTTTAGATACATCACGTGCAAAAGCATCAGGCCAGAGAAATTTATTCTCATTTTTCAAGGGAGCTTTAAGACCCAGCTTTCAGAAGAGCTTTGCCTTTGTCTCAGCACCTCAATAAGATTTGAAAAAAAATATTAGCTAAAGCTGAAAACTTTCGAACCGCTTGTTTGATTTCCAAAGAAATCCAGGATTTCGCTGTTCACATTTCTGTTAAGCAGCAACACAGAGACACGTGGATGAACTATTTTTAACTAGCTCTGGTACTGATGAAGGGAGAGCTAGAGATGCTTTCCCCATGCTTCTTTGGGGAAAATCTGAGTTTTTATATGCACTGATGCAGGATAATTTAAGGCTTAATGTTGGTTGCAGGGGCAGAGTTGGACCACCCTTCACCTTGTACCGTTGGACCGCCGACCTAACATTATGAAAAAAAAAAAAACAACCCACCAGTCCTTTATTTTAAGGCCACGAGGGGTGCTGTCACTCGTTGCTGTATTTGAATAAACACCTCTCAGTGCCTTGGGAGGTGGGATGCAGCCAGGCTGAGATGGGGAGTGGGCATTTCAGCTGAATTTGTCCACATTTATCACCCCACCTTGGGACAATTATGTGTTGCTTCTCATGGTGATTTATCTAAATTTGAATTTTCCTCTCCAATGTGGTTCAGCCCCTCTTGCCTAAGTCATTTCCCCATCTAAAGTATCTAAAGCATGTATGCATTGGGTCATACCCAGCTCAGTTCAGCCGCCTTTCTGCTCTGGGCTTTTCTGAGACACAACCAGTTGGCCAACGGTTGATCATGGTGGTCTTGATGCTTGGGAATGGCCAAGTCCAGCACCAAAGTCGCAGTAGTGGTGGTCCTTCTCCCTACCGCATCGTGCCATGAGAACACCACTCTGCCCCCAGTTTGGAAGCTCTTCCAGGTGGAAGAGGAGAGGGGAAAGCAATCTGCCTCTTCACTAGTTGATTTCTTCTTCACACTCAACACTGCTGTGCTCTTGACCCATCTTTGGTCACCGTGAGTAAAAGAGTTTGCGGCTCTCAAGAGACTTCTAAACCCCAGTGAGACACAGAAGCAACAGAAGAAACTGGGATCCAGCAGGCAGTTGGGATAATCATTTAGCAGCATTTCACATCAGAGAATCGTGCAGCACATTACTGTCCTAACCACTAATTAAAATTGTGAGCATCCCGCTGAGGTGGCAAGATGCGTTGTAGCAGCTGGTCAGAATGTTTTCTTCAACTTTTTTTTTTTCCCCAATAGAAAATATCTTCTTGATGAAATAGGAATGTTCATGAGAAGTTTTCTCATAGGGAAAAAAATCTTTTTTTTAATTTTTTTTTTTTTCAAAAGCATAAAATCTTCCCTGCCCTTCACAGAGAGTGAAAATTTAAGCCTAGAAAATAGAATCAGCTATTCAGGGCAAGCAGATTAGTCCAATATTTTTATGTATGCATTTATTTTTTGTAGCAAAAACCTCCAAGAGTCCAAAGAAACAACAATATTCCTGATGATGCCAATTTCTTTTGTTGCAGAATTAATTGCTCGTCAACTAGCTCTGTGCCTTTTTCCTTAGGGCCAAAAACCACAGCCCCACCAGGATGGGAAAAAATCAAAGGAAGAGTCCCAGCAACAAGCCATGTGTGTGCGTTAGAGCATTTTACCTACATCCGAACCAGTGATTCCCTATGAACTGCCCGTGAAGCTCCCAGGAATGACATAATACTTTGGCATCCTTTTGATGGGGTTTTCCCTTGGGAATCTGTTACTGTCTTGGAGAGCTCGGATTTGCTGCTGAATGCGAAAGGACATGCCAATGTGAAGATTGTTATTGACTTTTTTTGTGTAGAAAAGAAGCTGAGGATGCAAAGAGTAGGAGAAACACTCAGCACAGGATTCCTGTAGACACCCACAGTGTAGGAATCTTTCTGTGTCCGTCCGGATAATGGAGATCTTGTTCATGTTCTCAGTGTATGTGAGGCACGATTTAGGTTCACCGAAAAGTAGACATTTGAAATAGTGTTGATCCATCAGGGCTACAAAGTGCCTGTTTCTCCTCGTTGTATCCCACCAGGTGCTGATGCCTACCCTTGTTATAGCAGCTTTGATTTCTTCATGCTGCTTCTTATCATAGAATCCTAGAATCACAAGATGGTTTGGGTTGGAAAGGACCTTAAAGCCCATCGAGTTCCACCCCCTGCCATGGGCAGGGACACCTCCCACTAGCCCAGGTTGCTCAAAGCCTCATCCAGCCTGGCCTTGAACCCCTCCAGGGATGGGGCATCCACAGCTTCTCTGGGCAACCTCATGCAAAGGTCCTTCTGGTGTGAGGAGGAACCAAGCTTTGCTCAGTTTCTAAATGTTTAATTTGTCACTGCCTTGTTTTCCAAGTCCCTTTCACCATTTTTTGGAAACCTTGTCCCAGTCCCTTCTCTTTGCCTAGTTGTGTTGCTCCAACATTTGTCCACTGGGTAATTTACACCATTGAGTACTTGATATGAGAATTTGGCTTCTGGAGATCCACCATGCTTGCCCCGTTGGGGCTTAAACAGCAAGGTACATTATTTCTTCTGATAATCTCCACTTCTGGTGTTTTTCATGGAAATCTGCCTAAACCTGATTTTGCTTCTGTTTATGGTTAGTCTGGAACAGCACCGTCCACTGAAACCAGTCACTGGGGTCATAGATGGGTCAACTGAGCATTGACTCATGGAGCAAAGGCATCACACAGGCACCCCTACGAGGAGAAAGTGAGCAGAGACATCTGCCTTATGTCTCGTAGCAAAAGATCAAGGGGATTTTCTGAGCAAATTCAACAGGAAGAAAAAATAAGACCTTGAGAAACCTTCAGAGGTTTCCAAGACTAAGGACTTTGTTGTCACAAGAGAGGGATGGAAACCAAGAGCTGCAGTCAGATCCAGGGGACTGGACATTTGAAGAAACAACTATTTCCAGGTTCAGAACTACAAAAAATGAGTTGGAGGGGAAGGAATCAGGTCTGGAGGGAACCTGGAACCTCAGCCTGCAAGATTCTAATGATGAGGGATCAGTAACCACCTCTTGAAAATGGTTCTCCCAGAACATCATCCATCTCTCAGCTTTCCCAAAGCATCTGCAGGTGGCTTCCAGTCTTATGTGGTCATCAATGACTTCTACACTCTTGGCAGTCTTGGTTGACCTTCCTGTAGCCCAAGGCAGAAAGGTGCCAGGGTTAGCAACAGGTCCACCACACCCCGATCCAAGCCATCTGGGTAGACTTCTGTGAAGCATCTGGACAAATAAATTTAAAAAAAAAAAAAAAGGAGTTTTTTTGGCCCCAGAACATGGAGAGGAGAGGCTCTCTCTCTTCCCCAAAGGGCAGTGAGCCAGGTAACTGTCTGACTGTCACAAATCACGGTTGCCAAATAAACAGCGTCACGTTTTAGTCCAATAAAGAAGGGTACACAAGCCCAGGCATTACCAAGCCCCCAATTTAGGATGCTGTTCAACAAAAATAAGCCTGATGGCTCAGTGCCTGCATCCACCGGCGGGTGGTGGGAGCATGGCAGCGTCTCAAAGGAGGACTGATGTGTTGGAGATGCAGTGGGGCTGGGGAATAGGGTGGGAAAATCCAGGAGAGCAAGACACATCAAGACTGTAATAGCAATAATATATTTTTCCTCTATAATCTGTTTTAACTCTGTTTTCTGCTGCCCTGGCCAGGCTGTTTGCAGGACCCCCAAAGGGGGTTCAGATTGAGTTACTACATCCTTGCCCACACTAGCCCAGTGAGTAAATGCTGTGTGTCTCACCCAGGTGAGGCAGAGTCTGGAGGCAGGGGAAGAAACAGCTTCCTTGGGAGGAAAATAATCAACGTCTGTAGGAAGCAGGAGCCTGAGCCGCACTTGCAGGGAAAGCTGAGCCTGCACAGAAGTGGACGGTGGCCTTTTATTTACCCCAAGCCCTTTGCAAGGGGAGAGATCTTGGCACAACCCAGGAGCTCATTTCTGCAGCATCTGGGGCACAGGCTGGACCCGTTACGCTGTAGGATGCTCTGCTGGGAGATGTCCCCAGTAGGACCACTTATGGGTTTGTTCTTCATTCCATGATGTAGAAAGAGCCATAGGAGGCACGATAAACATTTCCATCTCACCCACTTCATTTTTGGCCTGAACTTGGGCTCACAAGAAGTTGCTCAATGAGAAGAGTTTTTTTCCTGATAATCAGTGGTTGTGGAGTGATTCTTTAGGCAGGACAAAAGACTCCTTGGTCTTCAGAACACAGGATTTGTTGAGTGCCCTTGTTTTGCTCCTACCTGTTGGATACTTCTGGGATCAAGCAGGGACATATTCATAGAATGAACCATAGAATCACAGAAAGGTTTGTGTTGGAAGGGACCTTAAAGACCATCCAGTCCCACCCCATGCCATGGGCAGGGACACCTTCCACTAGCCCAGGTTGCCCAAAGCCTACACACTGGGTGCAGCTCTTGTCCTCGATGCTGCTGCAGGGGCTTTAGGTCGTTGGGCTGATTGCTGGTGGAAGGACTGTTGTTGGTGTGACAAACTTTCGCTGACGTTGCTTCTAACCTCCTAGTGAGAAAACCCACCGTCAGAATAAAACCAGGTGTTTGGGTTGGTTTGGTTTTTTCATTGCAGGTAGAAACGACCTTGATTTGCAGGGTTTGTACTGTCAGAATGATCCAATGGACACAGACGTCACAGTCAAGGGAAACCTGGTTTTCCTGGAAAGTTTAGTACCAGGAGGGTGCACTGCTGATGCTCTCCAGGAACATCAGCTTGCTGGTGTCAGCATCCTCTGGCACAGCAGCTAGAGGACCCGTAGGGCTCGGACTGCCTGAGCTGATATATTTTGCTGCCTGTGCTATTTGCACTAACCCATAGTAAGCAGGATCAGCCCATCAGTGTCTTCTCCAGCAGCTGGTTGTCCACATGCAAAAAGCATCAACCTAGTCTAATGGATTGGATATTCAAAAAGTCCTCAGCAGGCATCTAGGCTCCCAGAAAAATGGGGAGAAATTTCCTATAGGGAAAAAAAAAAAAAAAAAAAAAAAAAGGAAGTCACATCTGCAGAAATCTGAATGTGAGCTGGAATGTTTTCTCTGTTCCTTTCGGGCTTTTTTCCCACCAACCCAGGACAAGGATCCAGAATGGATCCCTCCTTCCAGGACCTCCTTGAGTCCTAAAGGAAATCTGTGCTCCTGCAGTCGACTGAGCTGTTTCCATGTCTCGGTTTTCAGGTCCCAGAGATTTGAGAAGCATGCTGAGATTACTTTCTTTCCTTGTTGGCTGTGTCTTTTTTGCTTGGGACCTTTGCTCCCGAGGATGCTAAGAGCAGATATTGTGATAGGCAGTCATCTGGGTAAAAATTTGGCACACACAGTAATTTCAGTATGAAATCCCCCTTTCCATTGCACCTGATAGTCTTTGTGGTCAGGCAGAAGATGAGATTATAGCCCTGCTAATTATCATAAAGCTTCCAGGAATCTAAATGAAGTAAAGAAATAATTTAGAAAAAAAAAGTAAATTAAACTAAAACAACATTTTTTGGGTTCACAGGCATTAAGTAATTTGACTAAGGCCATAAGAGAAGGCAGTGTCAAAGAAGGGATTTTATCCCTGCTGTACAAGTGCGGGAAAAAAGGGAAATTTCACCCAGCAGAGCACGGAGTAGAATCCACGTTTCTGGTGGTCTAGTATAGGATGGTCCTCAATCGATGCTCCTAATCCACCCTAAGCACATCTGCCCTGATGTCGCAGTGAAGGGAAAGGGGACCAGTGCATTGCAGTTGACTCCCCCAAGTCCGTTTGACTGTCCCCAAAGCCTCCCGTGGAGAATAAATTGGATGATATATTACTGGAGGAGACCTGAGAGTGTCTCTAATGTGACCACGGAAGGGAGCCAACTCCTTGTATACTTGGCACGCCTCTCTTGGCACCAGCCGTGGACTGCTGGCACGCCGGCTCCTCCAGAGCTATTAGCAGCACCGCACGCTCCAGAGCTGCACAGAATACGTGCACAGAATACGTGCTCTGTGTTGCAGCCACTCTGGACATCCCACCAGCCCAGGTTCTTCCACGCCGCCTGCCGCAGAGCTCCACCGCACCAGGGCAGGGCTTTGGGCTTCAGTCTTGGGGTTGGGAGGGATTCTGGCAAGCCAGAAAGTCAGGTCCTCCCCAGTTCTTGCTGCCCACCCTCCATCCACCTCCCTTTCCTGCTCTGAAGGTTTGTTTGCTCTTGCCTACGTGCAGCTCAGCCTAGCATCGAGGTGGTGGGATTGTGTGCAGCCTGTCTCGGTGGGTTGGCCACCGCCAACACCCTGCAGAAATCTCAGCAATTCTCATGTCCTTTCCAGCCAGGAGGCTGTACCTTGTCCTGACTGTCCCCAAAGCCATGTAGATACTTGAGCTGGACCCACAACACTCTTCAGAGTCAGTGCTCATCTAGGTACCTGCAGATTTCGGTCCTACTGTGGCTCTGAATCTGTATCTTCTTGTAGGAACTCAAAGTGAAGAGTAGGTCTCCATCTAGCAAAGATATTTTCAACAGAGAGCACCACACCAGCCTAGCCCAGACTCTCTGTTTCACAGCTGATGTTGGACCCCCCCCAGTTCTGATTTCAACCCTGGGGAAACAATGGCTGAGACACAGCGACTACCGCCGCAAGTTGTATATAAACTGGAAAAGTTCCGAGCTCTGGGTGCATGACCAGCTCTCAGATTAAATGTCAAGCATGATTCCTTGCGTGCTTTTCACCTGGGTGAGAGATCCCTCTCCTTAGCTCACCGTCATTGTGCGTCAGGGGTCATTCCCACGTGAGCGTTTGGTTGCAGCCATCCTCTTTTAGTGGGTGCAGGAGTTTGACAGCAAGGACGTGGATTGTCCCCAGCACCCCAGGGGCAGAGAACAGTGCCGGACAGTTTCACTCACCCTTGCAGACCCATAGCATCTTTCTTAAGGAAGAGGAAACTTTCCTAAGCGTGGGTCTCTGCCTCTGGGCTGGAAGAACACCTTCTGCCCTGGACCACGTCCATAACCGATATCCTTCCTGTGGTCGCAGAGATGCTCAGATGCAGCTGGATAGGCAACAGCTGGTGCAGACAAACAAGCATTATTTGGGTGATATCTAGTCCAGGAGATGATCCCTGGACCCAGAAAATGTTTATTTCTCTGTCCTGACCTCTAAAATTAGGTGATATGAAGCCCACTGATGTACATTCGTGGGCACAGGGTAGTCCCATGGCAGCAACCCCCACCGAGGGACTATTTTCCTGCCCAAACCCATGCTGGCATCTCTCCTTGCTCTGCCCTAACCCCGTGTTGCCATCACTCATACCCAACCTCAGCCACTGGACATGCTGGTGGGGGTACGCGGAGGTGCACCCCGGAGGGCACAGATATTGCCGCTGTGCTGCGAGCTGTCATCTGAGCTATCAAGATTTCTCTGCCGTCGGCTGCGGCTGCTGGCGCACACAGTGCAGAAGGGGAGATGGCATCCAGCCCGTACCTGCCTGGCCCACAGCCTTGGCACGGCGCGTACAGGGCACGAATTCCTCGTCTGCTTGCGGTCCGGAGGCGGTAGCATCCCACCAGCAGACGTGACCTGGCACGAATAAATCCCAAACCCCAGTGTTGGGGCTGAGGGATGTGGGATGGACCATTTGCACCAGAAACATCTCGGGAGCGTCCACCAAGCCCCTTTATAGACATCCGAGATGGGAAGAATGAATTTAGCTTCAAGCTGACTTCTTCCCAGGATAGGAAAGAAAGGAGGGCTGCACCAAACCAGCTCGGTGTTGTGTCTCTGCTGCATCTGTGTGTGTCTCTGGGTGGGGAATTGCTGGGACTGGAGGTTCGATGCATTTGGATGTCTGGCACCAAAAGAGCAAAATGTACAGAGGGCTCTGGAAAGGAGCAGGTTAGCCTGACCTCAGGGCTTTGTGGTGTCCCAGGTCTCTAAGCTGCAGTAGGGAAGATGTGCCAAGGCTTTGCAAAATTCATGGGCTGCGCGGGGCTACGGTGTGATCTTGTGTTTGATCATTGGTCAGGGCTCAGCAGCCGGCTGGAAGATGGAGAGTCGATGTTTTGGAAGGAGAAAAAAAAAAGTGAGAAAAGGAAAAACAAAGAGAGGAAGAAAAAAAAAGAAAAAAGAGAAATAAAAAAGAAAAAGAAAAGAAAGAAAAAGAGAAAGAAAAAAGAGAGAAAGAAAAAGAGAGAAAGAGAGAAAGAGAGAAAGAGAGAAAGAAAGAAAAGAGAGAAAAGAAAAAAAAAAGAATAAATCAATCACAACATGGCCTGGAGCAGCTGCATTGGAAATTCAGTCAAACCTTTGAGCAAAAAGGCTGACGATTTGCCAATGTGAAGGCTACGGAGCAGCAACTGGGGCTGCAGGAGGTGTTTCCTCGTTCCAGTTGCAAGCAGAGCTCTCCCTGCCACCAACAGGAGAGAGCCGAACTGTTCTGCAGCTCCTCGCTGCTCATAGCCGCCTGCTCTGAAACCTGCCCTGTCCCCTCCTGCCATCTCTGACAGGACGAGGGGCAGTGGATTTAAATTGGAAGAGGGGAGATGGAGATGAGATCTTGGGAAGAAATGTTTTCCTGTGCGGGGGGTGAGGCAGTGGCCCAGGTTGCCTAGAGGAGCTGTGGATGCCCCATCCCTGGAGGGGTTCAAGGCCAGGCTGGATGAGGCTTTGGGCAACCTGGGCTAGTGGGAGGTGTCCCTGCCCATGGCAGGGGGTGGCACTGGGTGGGCTCTAGGGTCCCTTCCCACCCAAACCATCCTGGGATTCTGTGACTCTAAGAAAGGCGAGGAGGTTTGCAGTGCCTGGGGGAAACTGAGGCAGGAGGGCTGTCACCTCCGCTCACGTTTCCAGCTCCCTGCAATACAGATGTCGGTACCTAGGAAGCTTAGATTTGCAAAGGTGTGTCAGTCGATCTGAACCTGAACATCTTCAGAGCTCAACACCAAATTAACAAGACCAGATCGCTCCGAGCTCCCAGCTGAGGCTATTTTCCCTCCTGGTGGATGCTCTGCCCTGTGGGGGCTGAACCAGGGAGCTGAATCTGCTGCTGCAGGGTGATGCTGGCAGAGTCCAGAGCACAATTCCTGGTGTCAAAGTCCCGATGCAGAGCAGAACCAGGGACCTCAAAGTGCTTATTTCCCTCCTCTTCGTCTAAAGAGACTCTCAGCCTGACACTAGGACCATCCGTGCATTTTGCTGGGGAAGTAAAGTGGGATTTACTGGGGATATCTGATTTTCTTACCTCTGCACTGGTCAGAAAAATTGGGATTCTTATCACTTTTGCGGCAAAGAATAGGAAGAATAAGATTTTCCCTCTACAGCTGTACCTGGGGGGCAATTTAATCATGTTATAATCAATATTTTAATGACTATTTCACAAGCAATATAGGAAAAGCTTGTTTTGGCTGGATTTGAAAGAAAAACAAATAATTTGTATGTGTGAGGTTGGATGAGTATGTACAATATTTGTTATTTCTGTCTAAGGATCTGTATTTTGTCTAATTTTGTGCATCTAAGGGCTGCTGAGGTGTGACGGTGGCACACACAATTATTAATACTTTGGTCCACGAGCCATAGACCGAAGTTACAAGAATTTTTTTTTGCCGGTATTACTACTTAGCAGCTCTTTTGCTGCAGGTATGAGAAAGAAAAGTAAAACCTTCTAGTTTTCTAGAGCTCTAATACCACGATTTGATATATATCTTTCTCCTGCACTTCTTATCGGTATTTTCTACCGTGGGAGGATAACAGGGGAATATGTGTCAGATAGCTCTGCTTGCCCGAGGACACCCAAGTGAAAGGTTGAACTCCAGTTCCCTCATCCAGGGAGGATATTCCTAGAAAGGCTTAAAAAAAAAAAAAAAAATCGATGCCTGAAGCTTCGAGAAGCAGGAGAGAAAACTAAAAAAGAGAGATGGTTTTGAGAGGTGTAAGGGAACTGGGGAGACGAAGGGGAAAGAGTTGGGCTTTCCATGGCCTTTTGGACATCTTGTTTTGCAAGACAAAATAAAATGGAAAAGGAAGAAGGAAGGGCAGAAGCCAAGCCTCGTAGCCCTGGTAGCTGTGAAACAATCCTTGTAGAGAGCAAGCTATGGAACCAAAACGAGCCACACTTCCTTGGGTCATCCCTTGGAGATGAAAAGAACGTACTGGTGTGAGCCAAGACAAATCAAACCGCAATGTCAGAGGGACTTCTGTTGTCTTTTATGGTCCTCCCAGTATCTCAACCAGTGGGGCACAGCCCCATCAGCAACAAACGAGGGGACCTCAAGCCACAGGGGGGTCAGGCATCACGTCTAGCTGCCAAGAAGGCACCAAGGAGCAATCTTGCATCGTTCTGGCAGCTCAGAGAGCACACACCTGATTTTCTAGCTTGGGTTTAAGCCCACAGCCCCTGCCTTGGTCTAGGCAGAGGGGACAGTTCTTGGTTGGGTTGATCTCAAGCTTGGACACCCAGCTGAGAAGTTCAGGCTGGGGTTTTGTCTCATCTCACATGAGAGATGTGGAGACATAGATGACTCCAGCTGAGCAAGACCTTCTCCGGACCCACTGTATTGAGAGGGGAGAACTGGCGGTTTCAGGGTGTGGTTCATCTGGATGTTTCAGACATTAGCTTTAGGTTGGGATTAATCATTCCTGACGGCAGTAATGCTGTTGCACAAGTGTGGAGTGTAATGTGGGTTATTTATGACCCAAGAATATAACTCAAATCAGTACTGACCATGGCTGACCTCTACGCCAGCTCCATCTTCCAACCGCTTCAAAGACCACCTCTGCCTGGACAGCATTGATCAGCGCTTCCGTGAGTTTTCTCTGAGCTTGGAAGGATCTTTTCTCGTAGCTCAGCCTCTTGGGTTGCACCTCATTTGCTCCAGGGGTGTAAAGCAGGCAATCATTTTGGTGAGGTAGATGTTCTCCTAAAACTCCAAGTCCTGGAAATGAACCATAAACCTCAGTTCCCTTGATAAATGATTTGTGCTGATCATAAGTCACGAGATCACTTAGTAACACAGGCATTAACGTGTCAGGACGGCTAAGGAAGGACATCCATATGGATAATCATCTTCAAGAGTCTGGAAGTGACAAGGATGATAGAGGTCCTCTTCTACTGCCGTCATGGTATCGATCCATTCCAAAGAAATCTTTTGCCCTGTGGTCATAAATCCTCTGGACATCCATGTTCAAACCAGTTAATTGCCTTTGGCATGAGTTACGGTGGGTCTGCAAGTCATGCTTTGTCCAGGCAGATTTTCTTCTCACTCTGTCCGAAGGATGAGGCTTCCCCAGGGCAAAGCGAGAGCTGGAAAGGCATCACGAAGACTGGCCCAGCCTGTACTGCTCCCCAAGAAACAGCGACAGGATGTGACATTCTCACTTCATCCCAGCATCTTTCCACGTCCACGTTTTCTCTTTCCATTCATTGACATTTTTCTGGGTGCCTCTTGGGTCTCCCCACTCCTTTCGCCTTTCTGTCTTCACACCCTCTTGATCCGATTGTCCCCTTCTGGTGTTTATAAGCTCAGTCTTCAGAAGGAGTGAGACATCTCAGGAGGTTGATTCCCATCCTGGTGAGGGACAGACAGACGCATGGCTTCACGTGGCAGGACAGCACTGCAGAGAGCTCAGCTCAGCACCCACCCACCTGAGCTCTCAAATCTCAATTCCTGCTGTCGCTGCGACATCACTATGGGTGATATGTGGCCAGGGAGGAGAGAGATGGGGGCTTGTCCATCATGAGGTACAGCAGAGCTCGGGGAGAAGAACAGGAGCTCTTGCTAAGCTCACATGTGGTCCCAGGACGGGTGGGTAAATCTGATGCTGAGCCTCACAAGACTTTGCTTTGCTTTGCTGCTGTATCCCTCGCCCTGTTTGCATGCACCGAGCAAAGCATCTGCAGCCAGTCGAGGGGAAGATGGTCCAAGGGCTGGAGCAGCTCCCATGCGAGGACAGGCTGAGGGAGTTGGGGGTGTGCAGCCTGGAGAAGAGAAGGCTCCGGGGAGACCTTCCAGCACCTTCCAGTGCTGAAAGGGAGCTACAGGAGAGATAGGGGGGCTCTGGATCAGGGGGTGCAGGGACAGGACAAAGAGGAATGGTTTTGAGCTGAAAGAGGGGAGACTGAGATGAGATCTTGGGAAGAAATGTTTCCCTGTGCGGGGGGTGAGGCAGTGGCCCAGGTTGCCCAGAGAAGCTGTGGATGCCCCATCCCTGGAGGGGTTCAAGGCCAGGCTGGATGAGGCTTTGGGCAACCTGGGCTAGTGGGAGGTGTCCCTGCCCATGGCAGGGTGTGACACTGGATGGGCTTTAAGGTCCCTTCCCACCCAAACCATTCTGTGATTTCATGATCCTATGGAGGGACACCAGTCCAATGCGAGCTGCAGACCCAGCATCAGAGGAGGCTTCAAATCTGGTTTCTCATCTCTGGACTTGGTCTGTCCATGAGTCCAGGATCTCCTCCTATGACACGACCTTTCTTCTCCCATCCTCTTTGCCATTCCGGTGTCCTGAGCAAATCACAGCTCCATCGATTTTACGACTAGCCGCTGGCAGTGGATCGTGCCTCTGCTGCTTTCGCTACCGTATCTCTGCCTGGGCCAACCGGCACTTTGCTTTTATTTCTTTTTAAATCTTTACAGTGTTAACCTGAAAGGAAATAGGTTTCAAACCACTTTTTTTTTTCTATGTTGGAAATAATGCCAATTCAGTTAAATTAAATCCCTCTGGGCAGAACAAGTACCACTCCTTGCTCCCCCCCCAGTTAGCTCCTCTTTGCGACAAATTGCCCCCAATGGATTTTGTTGTTGTTATTTTATACCAAGGCACTGATAACGTGCAGGGAGGCAGAGGGGAAGAAGCGCAGAGGTAGCAGGAAATTAAGATAATCAGATCATGCGGGCGGTGGGCAATCCAGCACTGCCCAAATTAGAAGAGAATAAACATGTTTTATCTCTATTTACTCTGCTCTGTCTCTCCGCGAAGGAGATGCTGTAAGCCACCCCTGAAATATGAAGTGCCAGACCCTCGCAGTTCGAGCACAAGGCCAGAGCAGCTTTTAAGGGCTGTGGGATGTGTTTTGCCTGAAATCTCAACCTCCAGAGTGCTGGGGTCATGATCTCCCCCTGAACCCAACAAGGAGTTTCTCTTGCCAAGGATGCGAGTGCCCTGAGTGCCTGCAGAAGCCAGGATGCAAATCCAGCAAAGCACAAGCACACCCGTGTTTCTTCTGGAAAATACAGCCAGACACGGGGCACAGTTAATCACGAGTTGAATTGCAGCCTGGCAGATCCTCCTTCGCTACAGGACTGGCAGCAGACCCAGGAACAGGGGTTGCACAGGGTACGTTGTGTCCAAGGCAGCACAGACAAATCCCTGGTCCTTCCATTCTTGCCAGGGTTCATTTGGACCTGAATAAACCATCAGCATCTGGTGGCCAGGAGTGTGCAAACACTCGCTTGCAGAAGGGTAGGAAAACAGGGAAGACAAGTTAGATGTCTAAACCCAATCACAAAATAATTGAGAGGATCCATCCTCTTCCATCTAACGGAGGGTAATTCCATTTAGAGAAAGCAGCGCTCAGCATCTCAGTTCTGCACCATCCCATGTTGCCACCTTGCTACCGACCAACCTCATCCAATACCTCGTGTTCCCGGCCACCTCCACGCCACCACATTTTCCTGCTTCAGAGCAATTCCCCATCACCATGAGCTCCTGACTGAAGCAGTTTTGGCTCAGTCCATGCCAAAGGCTCCATCAGCTCCTGCCAAAGGCTGCAGAACCCCTACCCTGGGGCATTATTTAGTTGGGCCACCCCTGTCCGCGTGCCTGGCATCAACACTTCAGTGCCCTCAATCTCTGATCTCAGCAGAGGCACGCTCAGGTTTGGCCTTGGATTAGACTTGATTCATCTCCTAATTCTAACAGCTTTCTTGACCCTTAGAGTCTAGGAGAGCAGTTACCCCATCAGCAAGGGTGGGATGAAGCTCTAATTTCATAGAATCACAGAATGGTTTGGGTTGGAAGGGACCTTCAAGGTCATCGAGTTCCAACCCCATGCCATGGGCAGGACACCTTCCACTAGACCAGTCCTCAACTGCAGTTCTGTTGCAGAAAAATTACTTGGATTATGACCTTACATTGCTCGGTTTGGTGTTTCAGTTGGACCCTCCACCCAGCTCACTGTTAAAGGAAAACCTTAGGAAAGTTTTGTCGCACTCCCCAAAGCTAATGAACCGTCGGTCTCTCTGTCCCCACCCCACCCCAGTCCATCAGGTTGACTCTTCACAAGACAACACCATCATCACCCTTCCGAAGGTGACCATCCAAATCCACCGGGCTGGTTTGGGATGCGATCTGCATGGCCAGCTCCACTTACATCCCCACATCCTTGGGACCTACATCCCTTTTCCCTCCATATCACCATCACTGATGGTTCCATTTTCACATTTACCTTCTTCCCTTCTTCCTCCTGAGCCCCCCTCCACCTGCACCCCCTTTCTGCTTCACACCAGCCACTACCTGGTCGAAGGCTGTCCGAGATGGTGATCACCAGCAGTCCCTTGTCTTGGGGCTGTTGAGCAGCTGGGATGCTCTCGACCTCGACCAAGGAATCTGTTTGCCTTTAGCTTTTTTTTTTTTTTTTTGAGCCGCTGCCAGGGAAGTTTCACAAAAAGGATAGTGTTATTTCTGAAAATGAGTCCCATAAACAAGGATGAATATGACCTCCCCGGTGAGATTTGGGGTTTACTTTAGCGGCCGGGAGATCAGCCAATGAAATGGAAATACCAGAGAACATTATCATAATTACCCCGTGGCCTCCTCTGGGGGCAAGGGGACAAAAAATAAAAATTAAAAAATGAAGCTGAACCAAAACTGATTTAACAGCCTCTGGATAGCATTGTCATTTCACCCTTCCCCGCTTGGCTTGTCTCCTGCTCTGCATTTCTGCTTTCTCTGAACAAAGAGGGGAAAAAAATATTCCTAGATCTTTTTGCCACAAGGAACTTAATTTATTTTTTTTCTTTCTTCTGGCAAAAAGCAGTGCTGGGAAGATGAGAGGTGGTAAACATTGAGGAAGAGTAACAGATGGGTTTGGATTGCAAAAGTCCGTCCCCCCTCCAGCTGCACCTCCTCTGTAACAGCAGGAGCAAAGGGCAAAGTTGTCCTTCTGCACCTACCTGCATCCCTTGACCTTGTATAAATCCGACGCCAAGGAAGCTCAGGGCAGGAATTTGTGCTATAGCAGGTTCGGGAGGGCTCACGAAAAGGGATTTGCTGTCAGGTCTTTTGCAGTGATTAACTTCTGCAGGGGCACGATGACTTCATACTTCCAAAGGGATGGATTTAGGAGACGTACCTGTCTGTGACGTTATTTCTTGCCTCGAATGTTTCTCTTCTCCCCAGAGCTCTTGCCAGCAAAAGCTCTGCTCCTAAACTCTGCAGGACTTCTCCATGCTGCTAATTACTGCTGTCTCCAGCTGCCCAAAGAAAAACAAAAAAGGGAAGAAAAAAAAAAACACCCTACAGCTGATCTATTTTAAGCAGTAGCTTGATGATGGAATGAATTTCAGCTGGTATCTAAATACTCAGTGACTTTAAGGGACCCTGTGGGGAAGTATTTTAGATGGGTGGATCTCATCCTTGGTTAGCTCGGAAGGTAGGTGTTCTGCTGGCAAGCACAGATGATGTTTATTCTGTTCTGTTGGCTAATGAGCACCTGCAGGATGTAGAGGATGAGAGGTGTTGGGCTGCGAATGGATGGGATCATAGCAGAGGTCCTTGCTAAAAGATGAGTGAAACGTTGAATATGCAAATCTTGGTGAGTTGGGGCTGCAGTGGATGAAGGGTTTCTAGCATCTCTTATCTACTTTTTTTATGGTCCTCAAGAGCAGGTGCAGAGAATACACAAAATAAATTGTGTCGAGTGTGTCAAATGGGACTGTACCTTGAATGCAGATGTATATACCTGGATGCCCAGCAAGGCACAAGGTTTCTGTGGCTTTAGAAAAATTAGAGGGCTTATGGGTATAGGTGAAAATGGTCAATCTTCTCTTCTAATGGACCAGGAGCTGCCAGCTCAGGATGTTTAGATGAAGAGACAGCTCTTGCGGTTGTCACCTTCCAGCAGCTTTTTGGGATGAGTGGCTTAAGACCTTCCTGCATCAGAAATTTGCATCCGGGCTGCAGCGTTTAACACCTGCTGATGGATTTGGCCTTTGTTAGATTATCCAACCCTGTTGTGAACCCACCGATGTGATTTGCTTGGATGCATTGTCCTATTTCTTTTAGACCTTGTTCTCTTCACCTTGTGCCTGGCAGGTCTCAAATTCTGCAAAACTAATTGGTCCCCTTTCTCTGCGCCACCCAGTATTTTGCAGACATCTCTTATCCCCATACCTCCAATCCTTTCTCTGTCCCAACCCAAGGGACCCAAATCCACCCCAAAGCCGGGTCTGCTTCACCAGCAGCAGCTCCCACCGGTTCTGAACTCCTGTAGCCCGTAGCTCAGCACTTCTGAAAACGAAGCCTAGGGATATTCAGGTTCCAAAAAGTTGGCACGTGCAACTGCTAATGATTTTAGCAAGGTTGTCCCACCAGTATTCTTTGATTAGGTGTTGAGATTGCTTGTCAAAGAGAAAGTCGTGCCAAGACAGATCCGAATACGTCTCCTATCATGAGTGCGTCTACATTGCGAAGCAAACGTTCCTGGGGATTTCTTCGAACCTTTGACAGCCAGGATGGAAAAATGATTAGGGCAGCATAAGATCAAAAGATCCAGAGCAAGAAAATAAGGAAAAAGTGGTACTGAACAGTTAAAAGTGCTCCAGCAGTTGATAGGTTCGAAGCTGCTGTATGGTTTTCAGCCATGGGTGTCTACCCTGTCCTACCTACTGTCCCTTGAGCCCAAGGCTGAGCCATTTCAGCGTCTGATCCGGCAGCGTGCTGCTCAATCCTCTGTCCCTGGAGAGCTTTCAGCCTGGCTGAACTGTCCTGTCAAGGGGTTTGGTGGATGCAAGGGATGGAAAGTTGGGTTGGGACAGGAGGGGATGACAAGATCAGAACCACCAGCTGTCAGCCTGGTTTTATTTAGGTGTTTCATGGGAGTGATTCAGCAGCATTCCCAGACCTGTGTAGTTTCCCTACAAGTCTCTTGAGACTAGGTGTCACTTTTAAGTCACAAGATTTAATGAAAATCTCTGTCCCTACTCATATATGTCTTTATATACGTGTTTCAGCCTCCTTGACCAAGGAGAAACACTAAAAGACACATCTTAAACAAGTATCTTAACATTTTAAAAAGTTTTGGGGGAGGAGAGAGGATGAGGAATTGTTTTTTTGGGGGTTTCTTTTTTTTTATTATTTTAAGGTTCTGGCAGGTTTTTGGAAATTTAAGACTTCTAACCAGAGCTCAGGAGAGCTGAAAACCTGGGCTGAGTTCAGAGCTCTGCCCCAGCCATCCTGCCCAGCTCTGGGCACAGCGCTCAGTGCCTAATCCCCCTTTCTGGGAACTTAACTTTCTTTTCTGTGCCTGGCCTGGAGACTGTGTGTTCCTCCGGCTGGGAGCTGCCGTACCCTCCGAGCACGGCCAAAGGACGAAGCGTGCGAGGGATGAATCATCCGAAATGCCTGAGGTCAGGTTCTGCTCCGGCCACTATAAATCCCGACCAGCTCCTCCAGCTTTGGTGGAATCGCTCAGGGTTTGTGCAGCTACAGATGACAGCAGGATCTGCCCCAGAAGTTTTATGTTTCCAATGAAAGAGTTGAAATGTGGGATGTTGCCTTGAATGTGGACGGGCCAAACATCTGGAAAGGGATGGCTTTGTTTTGCATTAACGTTAACGCGGTTTTGAAACCAACTCCCACTTCTGAAGGATTTTGAGCATGGATTTTTTCCAAGGATGTGAAAAACCAACTTCTGTTTTACTCAGAATCCCCTTATCAGATGTAGCTGTCCATCTGTGTGTCCATCCCCACACCAGCTGCTCGAACACCCACCGAACCTGAGTTTATTTCTAAGCTGGATTTCATTAACCCTCGTTATGTTATTTGTAGTAACTCTTGCTAGAGAACTGATTGGCCTTCAGCTGGTTTATCTTACTGGCTTTCCAAAATGAATTAACTGAAAATGAGTGAAGGAACCTTAATTCTGAATAGTGATGGTTTGAGGGACTACAAAAAAAAAAAATAAATCTCATAACCCTCTTCAGTCTGTGCTTCAGAGGAATTGCAATGAGCACCCACCTCCATGGGCAGGTTCTACAACCTACCAGGAGGTTTTCTTCTCGTTTATAGATCACTACGGGCTTCACAAGGTTTTATATTCTTTCCTTTACCTGTACTATGCATTGAGGTTTAGGTCTGCTCCATGCATCAGGATGTGAAGTGCTGCCTTAGGTTTTGCATTACAGATTTACAGCGGGCAGCCTCACCAGCGCAGTCGATATAAGAAAAAAAATTTAAAAAGAAAAAAAAATTAAAAAAGAGATGTTGCTTTGTATAAAACAGTACTGCAGCCCTTCTTGCTTACATTAGGCTCTTACAAAGTTCTGTACAGGGAGAGGCAACATCTGTTCTCATTACATTTATAGTCTGATTAAACAAGACAGACAAATATTAGGGGAACAGAGGCAATGAGCAGTGATTTATTCCAACTTGCTACAACTTAATTCTTTTAGGCTGCTGCCTTACAAATATCTTTCATTCAGGAGCCCACTGAGGTGTTGTGAGCAGCTCTCCTGTGCTTTGAGCCAGCTTTGGGGTGATCTTGTGGACGAGCATCCCTCCCTGCCCCAAGCTCTCAGACTCCTCTGCCATAAGAGGCAGAGTACCGAGGATGGACCCAAACCTCAAAGGTTCCATAAGGGTGGTGAGATCCTGCAGGTCAGAGCCTGCAAGGCAGGATTGCCAGTAGATGGACATAGTCCACAACTTTTTTTTTTTTTTCATGATCAGCAAGTGCCGTTGAGTGCCTTGTATCACCATGTATCAGCAAGCAGAGGGTAAAACACAGGTTCTGGGTAAACCCTGTCCCCCCATCTTCTTGTCCCTTGACATCTGAAGACCTTACAGGAGGAGAAATCTAATTTTTCCAGGATATTTTCCCTGAGCACTCAGTTTTTGAGGGGCAGGTGCTGCCAGCTCACAGCCCTGCCTAAGGCAGCCCCCTCTGCGCTTGTTCTTGGATTTAGATGGGATGATGGCAGAGCCTGATGATGGGTGGCTGGAGACCAACATGCAGAGATGGAAATAGCACGGCACTGATGATGGCAGGATGCAATTCTTAAGAGGCCAGGAGTCCTTGGTACTTTTAACCCCTGACAGTATTTTCCAAGAGGGGGGTGTCAGGAAACACAGCATTGCTTTGCCATTCCCTGA
>WKFP01014164.1:110302-135400 GCA_011057875.1 Pterocles orientalis | reverse complement strand
TTTTTTTTTTTTTTTTTTTTTTTTTTTGTGTTGCTCCTCCCTGCCTGTTTCCAATCCGCCAAATGTCCTTCCCGTAATAGAGTGACCACAATTGCACACCGTATTCCAAATGCGGTCTCCCTGGTGCCTCGCACGGTGCCAGAATAAGTCGGGCTGATTTATATTCCATACCCCTAGATAAACACCTCGAGACCGTGTTTGCGTTTATCCAGCTGCCAAGCAGCCTCGCAGATGGTTTTAATGTGTTCTCCACATGCACGGACCGCTTGCACAGAAATCGGAATTGAGACCTGGGGGTGGAAGGAGAAGAGGGAAAAGGAGCAGGCAGGAGAGAATAGCCATCGTTGCACCCTGGGGATAGTCTGAGCCCACATACACCTTTCTTTTCCTCTCTCCCCATCCCTCCCAAAGCAACCTGCAGCACGTTGGGATTCCTGGCTAGCCTCAGGTGGGGAAGTAGAAAGGAAGAAAGAGCAAAATGAAAGATGCAAAGCACTCTGTGACTGGTCTTTCTGCTTTCAAAAGGCAATGACATCAAACAGAGCGTTTGCTTGCTCCATCCTAAATATCGTATTGGCTTTTGCTAACGACTGCGATTTCCGTGCCCTGAAATTTCAACCCACAGGGGCTAAGGGGAGTTCCAGCGCACATCTGTTCTAGAGCTACAGCAATCTGTGCGACTGTAGCTGCTCTGTAGTGCGGTGCTGCTGTAAGAGAGCATTCATGACAGTCCAAGCAGCGGTGAGATGAACGGGTACACTAAAATAGCAACCTTCAGACACCTCCGGCACTGGGACACGTGCCCTGCCTGGAGGACGTTGCAGTCTAGCCTGACAAGATGTGCTACGATGGGCTGTGATAAAACGGCATGCAGATGCAGAGAAATAAATCAGATTTTCTGACCTGAAGATTTATACCTGCTCTGCTGCGATTGATATTGGAGGAACGTGCCATCCTGTGCATCGTGATGAGGTGCTGGTAACTTCTAGCTAGATGGTGAACCGACACGTTTCCAAACACCTTGTCTTGACGGTTGGACTTGATGATCCTTGAGGTCTTTTTCAACCTTAGTGATTCTATGATTCTTCTCAAAAAGCTTATTTTGTGGTGGTGGTATCTCTCCTGCAGAGCTGGAGGAGGAGGAACGGTCTCCTGGTGACCTGAGTCCCTCCGCTCCAGCACAGCCCTGGGAAGGCGGTGGGTGAAAGTAGCTTTGAGCACCATCTCTCCCAACACCAGCCTGTATTTCAGTGAGGGCTTTCTCCCCTGAACCCTTGGGGCTGCCTTCAGCTGAAGCTGAGGACTTGAGTGAGCTGGATGGATGGGCTGAGAGGTAGAGATAAATGGCCCTTAATGGTGACCCTTACTGGTGCAGGGATGTGGTGGTGGAAGGAGAGGCTGAGCTCTGCTGTGGCTTAGCTTGTCTTGAAGAAGTGATGAGCTGGGTGTCAAGACCAAGAGGTGAGGGCACAATTGCTGTGTTGGCATCTTTATACCAAGGAAGGAAGAAGTAATCTGGACCATTCTGGAATTTCTCTTGTTCTTGGAAGAGATTGTCTCCAGGGCAAACAAGATCATTGCTCAGATCTGGAGAGGAGGTGGGTGGCCAGCTGGAAAACTGTACAATCCACAAGTATAATCACCACGTCTCTGAATTCATGTCTGGAAACAGAAAGGGAAACACCAGCATGAGGCATCTGAAAGGCCTCTGGAGAAGAAAAAGTTCTCGCCTTACTTCCAGTCACTCATGTTGCCCTGCAAGACTGAGTTCTTCAGCGGTGAAGTGGTTGGTGATGTCCTCTAAACATGAGAAACTCCAGCGCAATTCCCACCTTCCCTGTCTCTATCCGTGAGAGTTACACCTTTGAATCTGGAGGAGCTTCACCCACATACACACACCCCTGAGACAGAAGCAGCATCCTCCATCCAGTGTTGCCTGAATGACCGATGCACATCCAAGACACTTAGGATGTGGGATATGGATGAGATTTACTTGTTTTCTTAAAAGTTTACAAATTCTTTTTCACTTACATCTTCAGTGAATCCTACTGTTTCTTCCAAGGAAGGAAATATTTTGCATTCCCAGTTCCCTTGGAACGTGCAACCTCGTGTCCCAAACCTACCCACCTGTATCCATCCAAACAGCATATTTGAACCCTCAAACTATTTTTCTCTAAAAAAAATAATTTTTTCAAGAACTTTTCAGTCAACATTTAGAACAAACTGGACCCCTTCTGGCTATCTGTGTTTCTAAATACTGTTAATGATGTCTAAGGAGAGATAAATTTATTTTTAGGATGCGAAAAGCATGCCACTTGTAGGTGGTAGAATTTTTTTTCTAATGGCAGCTTATAAAAAAGGTTGTAAAAACTGATATATGTATATTTTTAAGTACAGTCATCAGGAAAAATTGTCAGCTTTTAGATTTTTTTATTGTTTTCCTGAAACTCCTCACCATTTTTTCAGATTTCTTCTTGTAATTCAGTGTGGATCTCTTTTTGAGAATTGACCAGGAGAAAAGGAAAACAACAGAGAGTAGCCAAGTTGTTAGGACTGTTAATATTTTTATAAACCAAGAAAAAATGTTTGGAGGAAATATTTGGGAAAACAAACAACAAAAAAAAGTCGTTTGGATTCCAGCACAATACCAATGGAATATAAGGCATTTTTCCCTCCCCATTTTATCATCAGCTGACCTCTAGAGTGAGCAAAACAGGAGAAAGTTGGAGGCAGAAGGTGCAGAATTTGATCCCAATTATCACATTGGTATCTCAATCTGGTGAAATTAATGGTAAAGATGCCACGTGGTTGTGCAAGGCTGGAAGAGACAGTGGGATGGGTTGTGGGAGGAAGGAAGGGATGTGAGAAGGTGGATGGATTGTCTCCTTAGATGGGAGGAGGGGGGGGTATTGGAGCGAGAGGGTGGTGGAGCTCCTGTCTGGAGCTCCCTTTTACGATGTAAAAGGGAGAAACAGCTTTTGGCTGATTAAGATCCAGGACTGTGGATCCAACAGTCACAAAGTGTGGCTGGTCCTGATGCCAGTCCACATTTACGTTTGAAAAATGTTTTCTGAGAGTTTCAGTCAATGTAGGAACTTCTCAAGCTGTTCTGCAACCAGGAGGGGTCCGGAGGCACCTGGCTTGTCCTGTGGATGTCCCCACCAGCTTTCCCCTGCCACAAACTAATGACTGCCGTCCCTCTGCCCAACACAACTCCTCTCCTCTTGGCCCCATGGTGCCCTGGATGGGCAAGAGACAGACAGGCTGTGCCTAATTTCTAGCAGTTGTCTGGTTGGCCACCAAAGGTTGGTTGGCCACCAAAGGTTGGTTGGCCACCAAGGGTTGGTTGGCCACCAAAGGTTGGTTGGCCACCAAGGGTTGGTTGGCCGGGTGGCAGCTGCCGAATAGAGGTGGTAGACACTGGCCAGAGAGGTGGGAGATGCTCCATCCCTGGAGACATTCAACGTCAGGTTGGATGGGGCTCTGAGCAACCTGATCTAGTTGAAGATGTCCCTGCCTGTGGCAGGGGGGTTGGATTAGATGACACTTAAAGGTCCCTTCCAACCCAAACCATTTTACGATTCTATTACGTGTTCACCTGTCTTTCTCCTTCCTAATCATCAACCACGGTGAAATTTGCAGGAAGGAAATGATGACCACTCCTTCAAATTTGGCTGAAATGGGTTTTCCAAGCATGGAGCGAGGACAGAGAGGCAGGGGATGGTGGAGGGATGGAGAGAAGGTTAAAGAGGTTTCTCCGTGTTTTGACAGTTCATGATAACGATGACAGATCCTTTGGAGTCTCTTCTCGGGAGGCTCAGCAACTTTCTGAAGTTTGAGTCCCACCAGTTTCTTATACAGCTTTAGTGACTCAATTCCACGTGTGAATTCACAGGAGCACGGAAAGATTTCAGATGCCGTGAGAGGAGTAAAGATGATCTTTTGTTCAAATTTCTGGGGCAGCTGATGTCCCCCCAAATTGTCCACATGATAAACCATCAGTCCAGAGGTGTCCCAACACCAGTTTACAGTGTGCGTCTTGCACAGAGCCTTCAGCCTTCTGCTTTTGGGGAGGATTGTGAGGATCAAAGCACCCCAAAAGAAATAATTGCATGCTCTGGTATCCAAAAAAGCATCCGTTCTCTTTTGAATGAGTCCATTGCATCATTTTTCTTATGAATGAGTCCATTGCAAATGTGTGTGTGCATGTTTACAGCATGGGGAGTACCCACAAGATACTTGCCCAGATTCATATTTTCTGGGCAAATATTGCAGCACGATGTTAAACGAAACTGCTTACAACTGAAGGCTGACCTTTGCAAGTTGTTCTGAAGATCTGAGAAAAGGGGAAGGTTTTTTTTTTTTCTCAGCATTTCAGAGCACGACATTCAGATGAATTTTTTTCTCTTCAATGTTGTTTCTCCAGAGTGTTCATTTTTAAGTTTACCCAAATTTATTTATACTGGAAAAAGAATTGGTTTTATTTTAAGTAAGACCACTTTGAGGGCTAAATGAAATCTTTATTTACTTTCTTGTCTGCAAAAAAAACCCAAAAACAAAACCTCAGAGACAATACCATTTTGTCCTAATCCAAATTTTGTGGAGCACTTTGTTTTTCCTTTTTCTTTTGATCCTTCCAGAGAACTGAAAAACAAATAAACTGTTTTTCACAGTGTAAGTTATCCTGCAACGTAACGAGCCAAAGGGAAGGGCTCCCCTAGTCTTCATGAAAAGGAAATCTACTATTCTTCCTCTAGCGTGACTGGAAGCAGAGAAAATGCAAAAAAACCCTCATTCCTCCTTTTTATCACACCAATGCTTAGGAATTTGTGTCCTCTACCCCCACTCCCACTTAATGCTTTAGAAGACGTGCAGTGATGAGCCTGGTCCTTTTCATCAGCACTAAATTAACGATTAGAAAGCAGCTGTTAAACGATGAGTTTTTCTGTTGTTTTTCATGTCCTCAAACCCCAGCAAACCGAATTGATCACTGTCAGCTCCGACCCTGGAGGGCACCATACCAGCCAAAGGGCTTTAAAGCAATCCGGGATTCTTATTTAATCTTGTGAAAACACATTCATTCTAAAGAATCAATTACCGTTCGGTTGAAAGATGGTTAAGGCGCCAGCTTTGATATTAATGAAACATGCTGAGATCTTGGCTGTGCTTATCGTTTCTTTACTAGTGGAGATAAGAGCAGAATGTTCCGATTTATTTGGATTCGTGTGTAATTCCTCTCTGTCAGGCGCTTTATACGCTGTTGATAAACTCCTTGAAAGCAGAGCTGGGGCAGATTCACCAGGGTTTGCTTTTCGCTTCAATCACGCTACAGCAGCTGGATTTTAACCCATGGGTGCGGTTGATACAGCCCAATGCAAAGCACCTGGGTAAATTTGGGTGTTCCTGACCTCCTCGGGGACTGTCCGTGTTGAGCATCCACGTCCGAATGGGAACATGCTTCCTTGGGGAACTGGGAGCTTGTGGATCAAAAGCTGCAGAAATGGGTGGTTGGGAAGCTGGAAGGATGTAAGAGGTGGAGGATGGGGTTTGAATTCCCTCTTGTTAGAGCAGTGTTGGAAATCAGGTCAGTTCCCACAGCTTTCAAGAAGCCTGGAGGATTTCTCAGCCCTTCTAAATAATGGACAATTCCTGGCTTTGTCCTGTGCAGGCTGAAGAACCAGATGATGAGGAAGATGAGACTGCCAGGAGGATGGGCAGCCCATCTCCCAGGGCCATTTGCCTCCAGTGTTGGTATCTCAGCTGCTTCAGAGGCTGGTGGCCAACCCCATGGGGTGCAGAGCTCCTTCATGACCCTCTTATGAGTCGTATAGGACGTGATGCTGGAGACCTTGAATGGTTGGCTGGTACCTCCACTTGTGGAGAGAGAAGTGAAGGTTCTCATCATTATATGTTGCTAGAAGACTTGTTTAATTATTCTCAAATTCTACAGAATTGCAAAATGACAATGGAAGAATATTAAATATATAACTGCCAATTTTAAAAAAAATGGGGGGAAAAATGCAGAAAAAATGTGGGAAAGGACTTTTTTCTTAGTTTCTCCTTCACAGGGCTATTTTAGCTTTCTTCAATGAACAAAAAGGAAAAATCCTCTTAACATCCACCCCGCCACTCCCTCCTCGAAAGGTTAGGAAGTAGCAGGGAGCGTAGGAAAGGGGTACAACAGAGAGAGACAAACAGTTCCCGGGATATTTGCATTCCTAAGGCAAACGGGGCTCGTTTGATTTCTCCACCTGCCCATTCTCTTCCTGCTCCTTTTCTGAAAACCCGTGGCTGAGGCGGAAATCCAAAATAGTGAGTGAGCAGGGGGATAAAGCTGGGAAAACTCAACCATTGTACGCTGCGCTTGGCAGCAGGCGGCTGGTCAATCAGCGTGTGAGCCAATTAGCACGGGCACGGCTCCAAATCAATCAGAGCATGACCCGCATCTTGCCCCATGATGACATGATGGGGAAATGGGAGAGGGACGCTGAGACTCATGAAGTCATAGAGGAAAATTATGTTAGATGGGAAAGGATGCACGTTTTTTAGGAAACAGAAATTCCGTCGTTTCGCTCCTTATGAAGCAAGGTAACGAAATATCCTCTATTTACGGTTAGAAATATTGGCACAGACACCTCTCTATAGATTGTTAATGTTAGCATAATACTGGCTGATGTAAAAAACGAGTTAAAATTACATCTGAATTGGGATTAATGGTCTGTAGGCATTAAATCATAGCTCTGTGGGCATGAGAACCTTTCAGGGAAGCCTGAATCGGTAGCTTTGAGCTTCCCAATGATGTAGCACAGCATCGGCAAGCCTAGGCTCAAATCTGTGCTGCTACATCAAGGCTACACCCAGTCAGTCTCCCTTGGACATCTCCATGTTGCCCAGCAGTCTACAGTCCTGACAGCTCAAGTCCTCCTGTTCTCCACTCTGTTCTCCTGCCCTGTTTCCACTTCTTCCAGCCCGTAAGGGAAAACAGCTTTCCAGGTGTGTTGACCCCTCTCAGAGAGTGCTCAGCTGTTATCCCATGGCTGACCAAATCCTTCTGAAATAAAACTGGGGAGAAGCTGCACCTTCTGGAACTAAACACTAAGAGGAAAATTGCAACGATGCCTAAGAGCGGCTTTCTCAAACTGAGCGATGTCGTTGGCTTTTTCATGGAGACTCATAGAATCATAGAATCACAGGATGGTTTGGGTGGGAAGGGACCTTAAATCCCATTGAGTTCCAACCCCCCTGCCATGGGCAGGGACACCTCCCACCAGCCCAGGTTGCCCAAAGCCTCATCCAGCCTGGCCTTGAACCCCTCCAGGGATGGGGCATCCACAGCTTCTCTGGGCAACCTGGGCCACTGCCTCACCACCCTCACAGTCCAGAATTTCTTCCTAATATCTCATCTAAACCTTCCCTCTTTCAGCTTAAAACCACTAGTGTCACCTTTGCAGGTCCAGTGACTCCTTTTTATCTTTGTGTCTCTCCCACAGATGGCTTTTGTCTCCCCGAGTGGGATGGTATTGTCTGCTGGCCCGAAGGCGTGCCGGGCAAAGTGGTGGCCATGCCATGTCCCGAGTACATCTACGACTTCAATCACAAAGGTAAGTGTTGTCCTCGGTGTCAGCAGAGCCTGGTAAGCTGCAGCAAAGGGAGATCCAGGAGTCAGAAAATCAGAAATCCTCTTTAGCATCCTTTTTTTATGCTGAAAGAAAATAAAAGCTTGGTTTGAACCTAAACAAAGACCAGTTTCCCACCTGCCCCACCCAGACTGCAATGGGGCGTTATAAGCACCGACTACTTACAACCAGGTAGTTTTTTAGGATTACAAACCTGTATTTTTTTAACGCCACAAGCTTTGGGTAGCAACAGAAACCCGCAGGATGTTCTTCCAATTTATATTCTTCACTTGATTGGTTTGTTCCTTCTAACCCCTGATCTCTGCCCAGACCCCTACGGTGGGTATCTGAGAACAGCGCCGGTAACCAGAACATGTGAATTCCTCCCTATCTCACTTTTCCCCCAGGCAGCTCATTTCTTGGCTTGGCTTCTGGTGCCGCAAAGTCTGTGCATGTTTTTAGAAGCGATTGAAGTACACTCGCTCCTCGGTGTATTTTCAAAGCTAAAGCGTTCTCTTCTCTCCAGCAAATCTCTGCACCCAAAAACTGCAAAAAAAAAAATAATAGAGAATTAAGATTAGATGTTCCCAGCAGAGCACTGACACTGTTTTCAGAAAACAAGTGATGATGTTCCAGTGCACCCTGGTTGCACACACTCCATCCTGCCTTTTCTGTAAGGGACTGTGAGCTGAGCTGGCTTAACCCCCAGCTGATGACCTCTTGTAGAGACCCCTGCACGTGGTCTATACATTAGAGGCCACAAGGAACAGGCAATCCATCCCTTTTTTCTCCCTAACCCAACATGGCATGGATTCCCCACCTCACTGATGTCCACTGGTCAAGTCAGGTAGGGTGAGGGTCAGGTTAAGACCCTGAGACGCAGAGGTCTCGACAAGCCCTCACTCTGTAGACGCAGGGCAGGTAGACCTGTCAGCCAGTTTCATCCTCGTTAACTGTAACGGGACTTTTTACACACAACTCATTCAATGATACCCCCACACAGACATCTGAACATGGATGTCTTCATTTGCTAGCTGAATCCAGAGAGGAAACATTCCTTCTCTCCTTTCTCCATCGTCATGAGGAGGAAAATAGAAAAATCTACCTTGAGATGCTCTGGAAGAGCAGCATAATATAGATTTTATTTTCATCGTGAGAGCTGCAACTCTGAGGATGGTTCTGTACTTTGGGAGTTTTCAGAGCTTCTCTCTTTGGTTCGTAGACCCAATATCTTAACCTAAACTAGGTGCAATTTGTTATTAGCTCCCTGGTGTTTCTCAGTTAGAAAACTGATAAAGTTCCTGAGGAGATGGAAATTGGGAGGCAAAAGGGTTGATGGGATCCACTCTTGGAAGAAGTTTCTCCTGTCCCACCAGGTCTAGACCCATTTACTCTGTCTCTTGTTTCTCTCCCACAGGCCATGCTTACCGTCGGTGTGACCTGAACGGGAGCTGGGAGCTGGTCCCAGGCAACAACCGCACCTGGGCGAACTATAGTGAATGTGCCAAGTTCCTCACCAACGAGACGAGGGAAAGGGTAGGCAACTGCGTTTGTGCGCGGAGGGTGAGATGTTGGCCTCATCCAGGGCTAACCTAAGGAGCATCGTCTCCCTTAAACCCTTGATGAGCTATAGTTTGCTGCCTCTTTATGTCCAAGCTTGCCAAAGCCACATCTTTGTTTTGACGGGGAATTGTTTGAATTCCAAATTGTCCTCAAAGCCAGAAAGGGTTACTCCAGCTGCCATGATCCCGTTCATAAAGAGGTCTTGGGGAAGCTTCAAGCAGGCTCAGGGACACTAAGAAGTGGTTGGAGGTTGTCCATAGCATTGAGACTCTCTCTTCTCCACCAGGCAATAATTTTTCTAACAGCTTGTTGCCAATAATCCCAATGCTTATTGGAATTACAAACAAAAATTCCAGTTTGCTTATTGGAATACAAACACAGAGATAAAAGATGTGTCAATCAAACCGGTTGCAATCCTGCTTCTGTAGGTGATTAACAGAGAACCTCTTGGATGTGTGTGTATATATATATATATGTATATATAATTTATACCTCTCTGAGGTATAAATTAAAGATCAGAGGTTTTATGTGGTCTGTTCACTGAAGATGGGTGGGGACAGAGTCCTTTGCTAAAGCAAATTAACGTGTAAAAACAGGTCTTGAACTAACTCTGGTGTAGTCACAATTTTTGAAACAGGGACAGCAGTCCAAGGTTAGAAAAGGGATTCATAGCGCATGAAAAGGGTTTGGTAGGAGAAAAAAGCAAAGTCTGTGGAAGCACATGGTTTAGTGGGTTGGGTGGTGTTGGGTTGACGGTTGGACTTGATGATCTTAATGTTCTTAATATTAAATCCAACCGCAGCAAAGGGGTTTTTTGCCTTTTTTTTTTTTCTCAATGGTGGAGCAACATATGAATGAAGTTGTGTAGTGAGGAAAGAGGTTAATTGAGCATCTACATGCATTATATGATGGTCGTATACACCAGGTACCACTCCCAATACTTAATAGCAAAGCACGTTGTCTCAGAGCTGGAAGGTGTTCACTTTTAGAACAGGTTTGGTGGAACTCATCTTTTCCCAGTCCATGCAGTGGAAAGAACTATTGTAGCCCTAGAGGCTTGTGGAGCAGGTGTTGGAGTCATGGAGCATCTTGCTCACACCGAGAGCTTTGCCAAGCTGCACAGCTTCTTGACCTCTCTGAAGTCATTTCCCACCTCTCTCAGCCATGTCCTGCGGTGGGAGTCATCTGCTGCAGACCTCTCCATCTGAACAAGTCTGCTAGACTTCCCCTAGAGAAAGGAGCTCCTTTCTTCTGCACCTCCCATGCTGACAGCTAGGACTTGGCCAGGGTAAATCAGTAAGCGAAGGGTACAAAGAAGAAGAGAGTTTTTCCATTTGTTACCCAAAAAAAAGGCTGAAAGCAAAGCCTGTTATCCTGGGTTCCGTGTCTTTGGCTGTGTCCCCTGAGCATGGAGGTGGTCACTGCACAGAGAGGGGACTCAGACCGTGCTTCCTAAGGGACATTATGTGAGGTGTCACTATGCAGAAGACTTCATTTTTTATTCTCAACCTCTGCTCTTAGTTGGAAAATTACTGCTCCTCTTTATGAGCTGTTTTAATAAGTTGTCCCAAGATTACCATCCTCATTGTTCCGTACACAAGGCTCAATCATCTTTTGCCCTGAGTTTTCCATTCCATCTGCACAGCGGTGAATTTAGTGATACTCAATGGTAAGACAAATTAACCCGTCATCATCGTTCAGATTAAAAGGACAACATGGTACTCCCTAAGTGATGCCTGCCCAGTGCAAAGAACATTAGAAAAAATGAAAATTTCCCCCAGCTTTGGAATTGTATCTTGATTAGCAAATGTTTTTCAACAGCTTCTATTACTCATTATTATTATTATTATTAACCTTGTGTTTGCAAGAGGTTGCTTTCTTCTGCCGAGCCCCGTCTCACCTCGTAGTGATGCTGCATATTGTCGTGTAGTTTATTCTACCGTAGGGCTGGCTGCCTTTTAGTGACAAGCGAAGTGATGCATACACATCTACTGCAGGTCTCTTGGGTCTTCTGGTATGAAAAGCACAGTGGAAATAAAAGAGAAAAGGAATGACCTTCTTTTTTTTCTCAGTTGGGTGATGACTTTCAGAGAGTCTTGTCTTTCACACCCAAGAGTGGCTCTGAAACACTGGTATTAATAAACCTTCCTTTGATTTATTTTTTTTTCTTGAAGTAAATATGTCAAGAGATGTCAGAATCGGGGAATTTGGCAAGATAGACTAGTCGTCTTTAGAGAGAGATTGTTTTCTATTATTATTTCCCCCCATGGAGAACAGCATCTTTGCGTCACCAGCAACAGCTGCGTTTAACCAACGTTTCGAAAGGAGATCGTGGGCTGATGCCGAGTGGGACAGCATCCGAGCAGATGTAACCGGAGGAACTTTTTAAGAAACCGTGCATTAGAAAGCATTAGGGGAAAAAAGTCTGTCTGACTCTCTCTCTATACATATCCACATTGCTCCCTCTAGAAATAGTTCTGTGTCTATAGATAGCTGTATATACAGATGTACACACCTAAATAAACACCCACGTCCATGCACACAAACACATACATATATATATATGTCCGTGTATGTTTGTTTGGGTGTGTACTTTTCTCATTTTAGCCGCTGTGGGATAATTATAAGATTGACCAAAGCAGCAAACAGAGAGCCCCAGAGAAAGTTGGTGTCTTTCGCTCCCCTTTTCCTGAACCGTATAAATAGGATTATTTCACACGGAGCAGCACGGAAACCGCTTTCTGAAATTAGCAAAGTGCGCTAAAGCCATCAGAGCCCGGAGAATTAGCAGCTCGTAACTGCCCAGCGAGCAATTGCTCTTGGGCTGTTTTCTAAGGGAAAATTAGCGCTGCTGAAGGACGCTGGATTGACAGCCCTGATTGATGTCCTCTCTTTAGCCAGGAGAGCAGGTAGGCTGCAGTTAGCTGTCAAAGTGTGTTTCCCCAAATAACTTGCGGATAGATTGAGATATTAGGATGAAATTCTTGGCTGTGCGGGTGGTGAGGCAGTGGCCCAGGTTGCCCAGAGAAGCTGTGGATGCCCCATCCCTGGAGGGGTTCAAGGCCAGGCTGGATGAGGCTTTGGGCAACCTGGGCTGGTGGGAGGTGTCCCTGCCCATAGCAAGGTGTTGGGACCTAGATGATCTTTAAGGTCCCTTCCATCCCATCCCAAAGCATTCTCTCATTCTACGATTCCCACCCCAGCACCCTGACCAGGCAGCTTTGCTGTGTTTATTTTCCATTCAACGTTTACAGAGAGGAGGTAGGACAAGGGAAGGAAGGGGAATGGCTTGGCCGGTGTTCACTCTGTGAGGAAGGCGGTGTGGTTAAACACCAGCTGTTTGTCTGTTTGCTGTGTGTTTTGTGTCACTGAACCACAAGCCGATGAACGTTGGGAGAGGGTAGACAGCACTGCTACTTAACCACTAGAGGAAAGACACATAGGTACAGCTATAGATATGCATGTATTTATTTATTCTGGTTTTGTTCCATTCCTAAACTCTTCCCTAAGCATCTATTCCTGGGCATGTAGGAGACAGGCTAAAATTCCCTCTGGTCTGGTCCAGATTGACCATTCTTCTTGGAGCTTTCTTAAGGTTCTCTTAAAATTGGGAGTCAGTGCGACCTGTCTTCTTGGACCTCCTCAATCGTTGAATAAAATGTGGCACACGTGGGAAGTCCTGGTGTGCCCCTGACATAGCAGGCAGCTTTTTGGTCCATTTCTCTCCAAAAACCATAGTAGCCCTTTGACCATAGACCCCTTCCCTTTCACACAGCCAGCCAACAGCAGCATCTTCAGCTTGGTCATTTTTCTGGTCACCTTTTCAGACGTTGGCAGGACTAATGACATATTTTGCTCAATAAGTAGAAATTTCCTTCATTCCCATCTCCCCGAAAAAACAACACTAATACCAAACACATCTTTTTTTTTTTAGAGCAGGTCAAACCCATCCTGTTTTCAAGGATGAGCTTAAGGGTAAATGTGACCTACAACTACTGAAATCATGAGCCAGCAACTTGGGAGGTTAGCTCAGCTTGGAAACCACCAGCGTAGCGAGATGGACCATCCTAAGATCTAACCTCAGCCCACCAATCCTGTCTTCATCTGCTACTGCTTGTTTATATCATGGTGGTTTTACTGCTTCGAGAGAAATCAGAGGGGCCTCGAGAATCCATCACACGCCAAACACAATGGGAAAGGCACAGCATGTTGCAGGGCTGCTTTATCTAAACTCCATTGTTCAAATCAAAAATCTTCTGTGCCTGGCCTTTGTGCTTGGAGCTCTCTGGGGTCCTTTTAAAAACCAACAACTTTGTGTCGCCTCAAACCGATGGCATAAGACATGTTTGCACAGTGTAGAGGAGTTGTACAGATGAAATGCCATCGAAGGGTCATCCATTCGCATCACAGAAGACAGGCAGATGTTTTAAAATATGCGTAGGAATAAAGGAAATGCATCATGGAGATGCGTTCTTCATTCTTGCAAGAGACCCTGTTGTGCAGTCTTCATTTCACGCCTATAGGTTGGGTCTGGTGGGTTCCTGTAGATGCTGTCACACCTTTCAGTGTGATAATAGTTTATGACTAGAGTCTGCTGGGAAAGTCTGGTGGTTTATGACAGCATCATGATAATGCTTCACCCAAAAACCCAAGGGTTGGCACAACACGACGCACACGGTCAGGTGCAGTCCCTTTGCACCCCATATTTAACCATTTTTGGCCCACAGGAGATGCCTAAGGACGGTTTATGAAAGCTGGCAAGCAAAGAGTATTCTTGTTCTCACTTCCAGTCCTCCGAGAGCCTGCAGCAGTGGGGCATCCTCAGCACGTGGCTGTAGGATAGGGTTTGGAGAAGGTTTTTTCATTGAGGTGAACAACAGATTTGGGTCACATCTTGTCTGTGGCCTCCTGGGTGTCCTGGGGCTATATGGTAGATTAACTGGGCATGACATGGAGAAGCGGTGTCTTTCGTGAGTACATCTATGGGGCACCCAAAGAGCTCAGCTGGCTTCTGAGGTATGGGTCTACCCCAACTCAGGTATAGGCAACTGAGTCTGGAGATCTCTCCGTGTTGGCTGTCATGCAAACATAGACACTCAACACACATGGAGACACACTCTCCTGTCTTAGTCTGAGAGCTGAACCCAGTTGCTCTCCAGATGGTGGGATCTGGTGCCTGTCACCTCTGTAGATGAGGGGAACATAATTCTGTAGCAAAAAGTCACGTTCAACACTCAATGGTCTCCCTTGGGCTTTGGAATTCAGTGAGTGGCTTGTGCCTTTTGCAAACATCCCTTCTCCCTGCCATTAAGCTTTTTTTAGTCACTTCTTTTATTAAAAAAAAAAAAGACAAGAAAAGCAGGGAGTAGAGCTAGTGACAGAGGCTTTCTGGCATTGCTTATCATTCAGAGCAGTAAAATGCTTCCCCTGCTAATTTCAAACTTGTCATTAGCAACATCTGAATCAGCAGCTTTGAGAAACTTTGCAGTTACTTGATCTGGAAAGTCCTTCCATCCTCATGCAGTGCTAATCCCACCCTTCGACATAGCCTGCCAACCCCTCCAAAGACCGCTGGATCCGTTTGAGCTTCACAACCTACATGTGGCAGAGTCTTACCACTGTCTCACCAAAGGGGAAAGAAAAAGGATGAAAGTTGGATACAGAGCACAGTGCAACGATGCTCAGAACGGGGTTTGCCACCAGTCACCTAGAAAATATAACTCGGTCACCCATGTCCCTTCCTGTGACGTTGGAAGGAAGCAGGACACACGGACACCAAAGCCCTGAAAGTTTCATCTGGAGGATGACACATAGGTTATGTTTATGCCCCGAGATAAATAAGATGTGGTTCTACATTTTTACGATGAGGGTGGTGAGGCAGTGGCCCAGGTTGCCCAGAGAAGCTGTAGATGCCCCATCCCTGGAGGGGTTCAAGGCCAGGCTGGATGAGGCTTTGGGCAACCTGGGCTAGTGGGAGGTGTCCCTGCCCATGGCAGGGGGTGGCACTGGATGATCTTTAAGGTCTCTTCCAACCCAAACCATCCTGTGATTCCATGATTCTGTGAAATTAGAGGACCACATCCACCATGACAAACACCATGGACCCATAACAGAGTTTGAGGGAGCAGAGATGTCCTTCATGAGGACTGTCCTATGCAAGAGTGAAAGGACAGCCATGGTCTCGCAATGGATGGAGCCTCCAAAACCCCACGCCTGGTGCTGATGCAGCTCTGAGCTGTTCTGCAGAGGAAAGCAGTTTTCCTCTGGCTTCAGATCAATGCAAACTGTCTCCCCACTGGTGGATGTGGACAAATTAGGAGTTGGGTTAAGTCCTGAGCACAGTATGAAGGTGTAACAGCCAGCTGCTCTGAGGGTCACACATCTGAAGACGGCAAACCACAGGGAGTGGGCAATGCAGGGACCCTTGTGGGAGGGGGTACATCCAGCCTGTGGATGCCCGTGGTGGCTAGTTTTCGGTTATTTTGGGTTTTTTCCATGCGCACTTGGAGTTCATGGAGAAGCCATCTCCAGCTCTGTTTTGGTTTCCTGCTCTCCCAAAGCCACCAGGTTGCTGTGAAGCTTCTACCCCGAGGTCAGGCTGGTGGAAAGCTGAGCTGCGAAGGGGAGCAGAGAGGAAGTCCCTCACCAAACCAAGAGGGAGGGGGAAAGGGAGATCTGGTTACGCACTCAGCATGCAGTACATCTGAAATAATACTTAGGTTTTTCGCGGTTCAGCCTATTGTCAGTCTCTTGAGTTATGGCTGGAGAGAGGTGGGGAAGGTAGGATCAGGTGGCCTAGCTCACTGCAGAGGGATCATTTCACTTGGATGGCTGTGGTTTGGTGGAGCTTTGCAATGTGTGGCCAGGGAGGATGGGGAAAAGGATGCACCCTGAGGCTGTGCATCATCTGAGAGCACCACAGAGCAGGACCTAGAGAGGGTGCATGGTGCATCATTCAATGGCAAGTCATCTCACCAGCCCCAAAAACAACTCAGCCACATTGGGGGGGCCTCATACTGCCCAGGACCCTCCAGGAGCACCGTGAGTGGTTGAGCAACCTGGTGTTCCCTGATCTTGGTACTGTGTCATGAGTTTTACAATATTTTGCAGATAATCCCAGCCCCTACAATCACAGATATTGAGGTATGGACCTTCTGGTTCTCCATTAGCTTTTTTTCAGCTAAAAAAAAAAAAAGAGCATGCACACGTGTCAACAGTTGAAATAGTGAAGGATTACTGCAGGAGTCCAATTAAATGACACTGGTTAAAGCATTACACCTTTAAAACCAAGGTCTCGTGGTGTGGCAAGCTCAGATTTTTGAAGGATGGGTTGCCTCTTCCAACAGGTCAGTGGATGACCAGTGGTGGTCAGTCTGGTTCAGGATGGATTTGTAAGAGACATCGAGTAGAGCTCCTGCTGCAGCAGGATGGTCTAGTGGGTAGCTGTCATGGGAGTGCACTGTCTTGAGGCTATGGAGGTCCAGGTTGTGTCCATGGCTTGGCCATGCATGACCTTTGTGTTCTTCTGTGAATTATTTACGCTCCCATCCATCTCAGCTCCAGAGAGACAGTTCTCAGACCATGGAGGTGGTTGTTTCAGCTGGCAGATGACTCAATATTTTGTTACCTGGAGGACCTTTCCTGATTCAACATTGTGGTTTCCACCGATCTGGGATGTCCCTTGTACTAGGAGATGTGCGAGACCTGGAATTGCCTTTAGAGTTGTTGGGTTTTTTCTTCTTTTTTCCCTCCTGGGTAAATCCAGGACTCACCATTCTGGAGGACAGACACCCCTGGGATCTCGCAAGCATCAGGTGCTCTCCCAAGGGCTACCCTGTGCAACCTTCTGGAGAACCTCAACCTTTTGCTCCTGAAGCTTTCCCCCAAGGACTTAAGCACCCCATCCAAAAAATCACCTTCCCTGAAGGCTCCCCATCACGACACCAAGTAGGATTTGCGGCACCTACGTCTGCAGGCAGGCACACCGGCGTGCATGCACGCATGCATGTGTATGTCTTGGCAGTTCTGACTCAACAGCCTTTGAAAAAGAGGCCCTGTGGTTAATCGGAGGAATTAACCACAGCCTCCGAAAACCTCCTGACGGCCAGTCAGCCAGCCCTTCCCAAGGCCATCGCTGCTACAACGGCGTCGTTGTCCGATAGGAACGTGGATCTTTCCGGTTAAATTTCTGAATGGGGCTCAGGGAGGCTTTTGTTCAGCTGGGCATAGTGACGCCTCCCAACTGCCAAATTACCGACAATCCTAAACTCGGAGTAGGTTTTATATTTTTTAATATTTTTTTTTAAGCTCCCACCATAGAGGCAAATGCTTTCTAGTTCAAAGAGGATTCCAGCTTGGCAGTGGGAAAAGTGCACCAGGCTTCGAAGGGAAGGAGCTTTTTATTTTTTAATTATTTTGAATCTGCTCACATTGGATTTTTTAGTGCTTGCTTCCTCCAAAGATATATATATATATATGTATAAAAATACGCAATACACACATGCTAGATTAATATTGGCAAGCGCACCACTCTACCAATGGAAACCGCAAAGAAACTTTCGCATATCTGGGGATTCTGATGTAATAGGGCTGAGGTTTCGCATTCCAGGACAGAATTTCTAGCCTCAAATCAAAATCAGAGCTGTCATTCAGAACCCGGCGTTACTAATGTTATTGCAACCCAGCGGGTGGGGTGAGGGAAAGGCGGGAGGCAGGGGAGGAGGGAGCGAGGAGAAAGATGCTGAATCGGTTGGTTTCTTCGGGATTTATTTCTAATTTCAGAGGAGGAAAGGTGGTACAAGCTAGGATGGTGGCAGGCGTTTTAACCCTTTTCAGGCAGATAATTCTGTAGTTCCTGGGTTAAGCTGCTTTCCCCAGCACAGGATGAAGAAAATAATTTTATTATTTAATGGAAAGCTCAAGGTTTCTAAGCCCAACTGTAAAATATAGAGGGCCAAGAGAACTAAAACCTATTACAGGATTAATTACGATGAGCTCTCCTGTGTCGGAGACTTTTCCCATGAGACTTTGGCAAGCTAAAGTTGTGTCTGGATTGAATAACCACAGTTATAGGCAGCTTTTGATTTAAAAAAAAAGAAAAAAGAAAAAGAAATGCAGGTGATTTCATCTCTGGATTTGGCTGAGAGTTTGTAAAGCGCTTTGGGTTCCTTTGGGATGAAAATGCTGCAAAACCTCCCAGGCATGGGATTAACCCAACCCCATCACTAGTCCCTTGCAAAAAATCCCACCTTCCCCCAGTTGTTAGGGAAGATGAATACCGCTTTCCAACCTGTCCTTATGTCAAAAAAAAAAAAAGATATCAAGTGTGATTGCCAAAGGTTTCCCAGACCCAGATACAATAGCCTGAATCTCTGTGCTGCTACCACGGTTGTGTTACGACGCAGTAGGACGCGTTCTAATGTGACGCTATTTTTTCCATCATTTCTACTGCAGGAGGTCTTTGATCGCCTCTATTTGATTTATACTGTTGGATACTCCATCTCTCTGGGATCCCTCACAGTTGCTGTCCTTATCCTGGGATACTTCAGGTAGGCGGCTCTGTTTCTACCTAAGCCAGTTGTCGCTAGATTGGAAGAGCCTCGGGCTTTCCGAAAGGATAAAACTTGGGGTGGCATTGTGCTTCTTCAGCAAGCCACGGAGAGGTTGCATCTGTGCTTTGGGCTGTGTTAGTGTCACTTAGGTCAAATTTCTTGGGGGATGGTGGGTGGGATGTCTGAACTTCTTCCCGTTGCCTTCAATGGAGTTTTCTAGACCCTCTTCATAGCAAATGGGAAGAGGGGCATCTCCAGGAAGAGGGTTTTCTCCTTTGGAAGACTATCTAGGGTTTTCTGTTCCTATTACCCCTGAGGTTTAGATGGCTAATTTTTAGATAGCTAATATTTCGTAAGGGAAATTCCACTCTAAACCCAAATATTCATGAAGGACAGACCAGTGGAAGGGGACCCCAGCCATGTAAAGTTGCCGGACCCACTCCTCCAACCTCCCCATTCTGCTGCTGTACATAGGGACCCAAAAATGACCCCTCACCCTCCCAACTCTGATTGTCTGCCCTCCCTTTTCACCAGCCCTGCCAAGGGATGTAGGTCCCTGAATAGCGTTTTGAACCCACATCATCCAACCCTCAGACCCGGGCTGTTGATCCTCCATAATGGCATCGAAACCAGGGGAGGGATAAAAGGTCTCGCTCACAGCTAGAAGTTTGTCCTTTGGGAAACCTGGCAAGCTAGAGATAGAGCAGCATGCTGAGTCCTGATCCCCAGATGTGCTTCCCTTCGGTGGCTGGCAGTATCTTGTCCTAGCAGAGAGCAGGACCCAGACAACAGCTCTGGAGGGAAATTCTGCAGATGGGCTCAGCCAGTCCCATCGTGCTCAAGCTAAGCCCCAGCAGGGCATCCCAGCACCTGAATCCATGACATGCACAATCCAAGGGGGAGTGCAGACCTCTCCTGGAGGCACTTGGCAAGATGTAGTCCCAGAACCCATCCCTGCCACCACCCCCCTGTCCTCTCAAACCTTACCTTCCTGTTTCATTTCCCACCGGAAAGGTTGTTAAAATATCTACCGTCCATGTGTGCAAGCGTGGTCCTGGTTTCAGGAGTCACTTTCTCTTCCATCACATAGTTGGAGAACCTCATTTACAGCCCAGACATCCTTTGTCCCAAGGATCAAAGCAGCAACAGGCACCAAGCCAGATTTTATTCCAAATAACTCAGAATCCAGAGATTCACTGACTACATTTCAAAAGCAGGAAACAAAACCCATCTCCATTTATACCTCAGCAGTTCCACTTGGTGTAATTTGTATTATAATAGCACAGGAAACTGTTATTACTGTGACAATCTCCTCCAAGGGAGAAAAAAAAGCCCAACTTTTATTTTTTTATTTGTATTATTGGATCTGGGGATTTAAGAGGATACAAATCCATTCATAAATTCATGCGTGGCTAGCCAGGCAACACAACCATAGTGGACAGACGGGGATCCCAGCCGGTCAGTTAGTTCCTTCTTCTCCCCGAAGGCAGGATCACTGTTTCTAAAACACAAATCACAGATTTGAGTCTAACCCATTCGCTTCTTACCATCCAGCTTTTCCACCAAAAGGATCTTAAAGCGCTTTACAATCAGCATTGTGGGGTCATTGCTGCCATTGCTGCCCAGAAACTGCTCAACGTGACCAAGCAAAGGGTAGTGCCTCGAATGGCAAAGAGAGAAAAGAGCCCAGCACACCATAGTTACTACTGTAGTTGCTACTAAATTTGGAGTGGGCACAAAAATTAGAAGTTTACAAGAACCTCTGCAAGGTTTTTAGTGGCCACAAGCGCTGCAGCCTTTGCAGTCCATTTCCTCTGCACAAAGCGCAGATAAATGTCTTGAAATGCAGGGGTGGACTCTAAGAGGAGCAGATTTAATAATTAAAGTGACACTTGGACATTTCCCAGCAATGTCCTCATGCAAAGTCAGCAGAAGTCTGCTGCAACCAAACCCCTGGAGCGGGGGGATGAGAGGAGCTGGGTCTTCAGAAGCAGAGGTGACCCCGAGTCCGTCCAACAGCTGGGCTAAACTTCTCCAATCCTTCTCTGTCTCCTCCTCCAGGCGTTTGCACTGCACTAGAAACTACATCCACATGCACCTGTTTGTCTCCTTCATGCTGAGAGCCGTGAGCATCTTCGTGAAGGACGCGGTCTTGTACTCCGGGTCGGCTTTGGAGGAGATGGAGCGGATCTCAGAGGAAGACTTGAAATCCATCACTGAAGCACCTCCGGCGGATAAATCACAGTTTGTGAGTATCACCAGAGCACCAGCCCCTCCGGGCTTCATGCCTCTGTCCTCTCTGTTCAACACCTTTCTTTCAGGTGGATTTTCCACTCTGCTGGGGGACAGCATCTCCTTCCCTTGCCTCACCCTCCACGTCTTCTCCTCATCCCTTCCTCCCTCCCTCTCCATCCACTGGCCCAGAGACCCCCAGAGCCAAGAGCTCTTCCCCGTGGGGTTCAAAGGCAAAGCCAGGGTTGAGGTTTTGGTTCCCCCCTACCACCAACTGTTTCAAACAGCTCCTCTGATGCCTCCTAGAGTGTACGGCTCTGGAAACCCCCCTGGCTGTCCCAGCACAAGACTCATCCATGCTTCCATTTCACAGTGTGCATCCCTCCCACCACAATGTGCCTCTGGCTGATTTTCCACTTGGGGCTCCTCTCACCTCTCACCCCTGCATAAAATCAGCACGTATGAAGTGTCCCACTGTGATCCAAGTCCCCCCCAAATGGAAATTTGTTTCCTTCCCATTTCAGAGATGCATTTTGCTAATTTGGTGAGTCTCTGGCCGGAGCACTTGGCACACTTCAAAACGCTCCCTTTTTGACAAGAACACAAGATGTTTTTCTGCATTGTTTTCTATTTCTCCCTGGGCTGGACTCATTATAAGGACTAATTGAGATAATAGATTGTATTCTTTGACTATTAGCAATTTAATGACATTTCCCGTTCTGCTGAATTGAAATGCAAACAAATGATGAAGGCAACAATTAATGTATTTATTTTTTTTCCAAGTGAAGTGGAAGCTTTGCAATTATTCCCTGATGCTCCCTCTGTGGGGTAGATGGATTTTTTTTTTGAGTGTAGGGATTATCATTAAACATGGATGGGGATTTTTTAATTCATCTTGCTTCTATTTTGACTCACTTTTTAAAGGAAATGGAGGTATATATGTCCATTTTTTATATATATGCACATATATGTATGAAATATGTGCATATTCATTTTGATTGGCGAAGGATTAGCATAAGACCTGGGCCAGAATAAAAAAAATTATTTTTATTTGCAAGGTACATATTATTAACATTTTCTGCAAGTCACTTTAGTGACCACAATGTTAACTTTGAATTCCGCTCGAAGGAAGGGGCAGCGTGGAGGTGTGCTGTTGCTGCAGAATATGTTTGGTAGTCATCGGTTTCCCTGAGTCCTACCATTTCCACGTTGACAAGAAGTGGCTTTATTATGTCTCTTTGTACCAATTAACCCCATGGCATCATTACTTTGCATCCTTTCTCTACTAAGGCTGAGAAATGTTGGAACAGGGAGAGCTTTGACGCACTCTGCCAGAAGGCAAGTGGAACGTTGAGTTGCACTCAAGGTTTTCCTCTCAAGAAAGCAAAGGATTGCAGGTCAGCGTAGAGTGAGAGGTCAGCTAATGTGCCCATTTAAGATCAGCAAGTCCTGGAAGTCTCTACCAAGTGTCCCACCTTGCATCTCAGGTCTGGTCAGAAAATGACTTGACATTGTGGGTGAAATCCTCTGGCTTCAGTTTGCTCTTGGAGGACCAGTCACCAGAGCCTACAGCAGCCATCTAGAGTGTCTTTAGGGTGAGGAAAGATAGACAGACCTGGAGGACTCTGTCTTGGACATGGTAATGGTGACTCACCCTCAGCATGGTTCCCCTATCTCTCCTTGAGCTGGGCAGGGAGTTGTACTTCCAAGTGATGGCAGGTCCAGGTGACTTGACTTGCACCAGGTCATCCAGGACGAGGTGACTTGGCCACAGCCCTTTGTCCTCTAACCTGGACAAGAATCGCAGGGAAAAGACAAAACACAGCTGTCCTAGAAAGTGTGGGAGCCCCTCATCACTAGGGTTGGGGAGAGTAGGATCAGGTCAGTGTGTCCCCATGTGCCCTGTCCTCCAACACCTCCCAGTTCACCCACTGTTGGAGACACGATGTCAGGTTGAGGGGAAGCTTTCTTCTCAATTGTCCATCTCTTCTGTTCTTGCACTGATTTTTCCCCTTGTAAAAGCCCTGGAATGGAATTTTCTGATTTTTTTTCTCCTTTCTCCATCTTGTTTCCCAGTCCATCTTGGCAAATCACAACTTTATTTATGCAGAACAAGAATTTCACACCGTGTGCCTCACATAACCCCATCTTTCTGTGGTCATTGCAGGTGGGCTGTAAAGTAGCGGTTACCTTCTTCCTCTACTTCCTGGCAACCAATTACTACTGGATTCTGGTGGAAGGGCTCTATCTCCACAGCCTCATCTTCATGGCATTTTTCTCAGAGAAGAAGTATCTTTGGGGATTCACGTTATTTGGCTGGGGTAAGTTATGCCTGTTCCTTACGGTTGACCATTAAGCCTCTTCAAGGTAGACTTTGAAGCAGACAACGCATAGACATAGGAGAGGGGACAGAGGGAGGGTGAGCATCAGCAACACAATGACTCTTGCAAGCACAGGTCAGCTCTCCTGTGAAACTTTTATCAGTCCCAAATTTTGATATTCACACCCTGGCACTTCCAGGATCTCTGGAAGGATCAGCTCAGGCTTGGAGAGACACCACATCTTGCCATCCTTCCAGGGCAGCAGATGTGCGGATGTGACATCTGATTTCAGTGCACCCTCTGCGTGATCCCCATCTCTGCCAAGTGCCTCCTGCCGAGAAACCAGCGCTGGGCTGGAGGGGGTGGAAAGTTGCATCAAGCCGTGAGCATCTGCTCCCAGCGGCAGACCTACGCTCTGATTTCCTACCACAGCTTTAAAAAGCTCCTGAGGTTTCACGAGTGTTGAAGCACCAGTAGAAACCTGCAATTTGTGGGGAACCCTTTTTTTTTTTCTTCTTTTAACGTGGGCATCTTTTCCTGGAGTGAGGAGAAAGGGGTGGGAGGTGGGTGCAGGGAGGGTGCTCGTTAGTGGAAGGCGCTGTGGGCACACAGATTGCAGACGAGAATGTGCGTTCTGTTCGCTTCTGGCATGAGCTTTGGCTCGCAAGGAGTTACGAGGTGCTGGTAGACTGAGGACAATAAAACAGTTGCCCACAGTTGTCTGCAGCGCGCGGACTGTAAGGCAGAACAGGAAATGTTATTAGCTGATCCTTGAGGACATAAGTAAGAATAATGGGGTGTAGGTCTACCAAGGAGCTTACAGCAGGAAAAACCTGTTTGGAGGTGTCTACGGTTACCTCTAAACCATATGGCTCAGGACCACTTTCCATTTCCAGGTCCAAAATGCACCTGGCCACATCCTGACTGCATTTTAAGACCAGATTAATGTTCACACCCCATTCCAGCACGTGATTTCTTGTAGAAGAAACCAAACGTGTCTAACAGCAGAGCTCTGAGCAAGCCAAATAGTGCAGATCCAAGTTTATGGAGCATTGCAGGGTTGGTTTGCTTTCTGAGAGCAAGCAAGAGATTTGCTAGTCAAGGACAATCCAGCCCGCAGGACTCTTTCCAACCTTCCTCCTTCCCATAGTGATTATGGGGAGAAGTGGTCTACAAGCTCCTGGGTACCCCCGTGTTCAGCTGGTGCGTAGGTCAGAAACTGCCGGTGCTGCTGGATGATAAAGATGGGAGGTGTACGTATGAGTCCCAAAGTGGACATCCATCTCTTTGGCAAAGTCTAGTCCCATCCAGCTGGTAGGTTTGGGGGAAAATAAATAAAGAGAGATACTTAGAGGATGATGCATTTCTAACCTCAGCTGCTGCGAGACAGAAAGGGCTTTGGATGTCACCTCTTTTTTAAAACAAATGAACAAAAGAAACCCAAAACAACAAAAAAAAGTGAAGCCCACCTTCAAGCTACGTAAAATTTGCTTCTCAGAAAATGGCGTTAAACTGTACAGAGCAAACTTAAAGAAGTAATTCCCCAGAGCAAACGCTGGAAGAGAAAAAAAAAAAAAGTCGAAAAATAATGCCATATGTTTAACAAGAAAAACCAACTTGATGCTGCTTGTAATGCAGCCAAAGGAAAACAGTCTAACAGGCATGGGTTCCTCTCGTTAGTTCTTCTAGCCGCTGCCAGAGTATAATCATTTTATCAGAGCAACCACAAAGCTGGAGTCACACCTGTCACAACACCCATCGTCCGTGCGCTTCCAAAAGTTTTGAGGCTGCTCCATTTAAATTCCCCTGGAATGA
>WKFP01014164.1:77948-110282 GCA_011057875.1 Pterocles orientalis | reverse complement strand
AAGGCCAGGCTGGATGAGGCTTTGGGCAACCTGGGCTAGTGGGAGGTGTCCCTGCCCATGGCAGGGGGTGGCACTGGGTGGGCTTTAAGGTCCCTTCCCACCCAAACCATCCTGGGATTCTATGATGTATCTAATCACGTGACTTTTGTGCTCACACAGCTGCATCCTCTTGGGTATCTTGCTGTTTGTGGACATCTTTAGATGTCTGGCTTTGAGGATATCCGTCCTGATTTTCTGGCTAGAGGCTCTCCCGTCAGTGGGTGCTGTGAGTGTTCAGCAGGAGGGATTGTCAGACTTGGGGCATCACAGACCAGGACTTTCAAGGGCAGACAGCAAAAAGTCACCCTCTGAAAGTAAAAGGGATGCTGGAGGCAGAGCTGAGCCTTCTGACTCTCCAAGCTGAACGATTAGTTTACCAGAGTGGGAGGAAAAGACTGAATTCTAGAAACTACCTGATGTTCCAAACACTCTGTGTTACATTGATGGAGAGAGAATCTGAAAATGGGCATAGGAAAGGGAGGGGAAGGATTCATCCCACTTTTTGAAAATTTAAGAACCTTTACGAACGTTCACGAGAAGGACACAGGAAGACAAACGTAGCAATAAACCCAGTGCCAGGAATCTGGTTTATGTGTTTTGCAGAAAATGTCCAAAGATCCTTTTCCTCAGCTTGCCTGAACGGAGCGAGGCAACAGCGCACAGGGCACAATAAATCCCTCGAGAGGGATTTTTTTAGGTACAACTATTTTCTCCTGTACGTTTTATTGTTGCTAGGAACCTTGAACACAGCCCAGGATTAGCACGAACAGGAACAGTGTCCTTCCTGAAGTACAGGACAGGCTAGTGAGGAGCAAGTACATGTTGAATGCATCCAAACCTCTGAAACAATCCATCTTTCAAGCTGCAGACCTTCACAATAATGGGTCAGCCTCCACCACCTCCCAGGCAGGCAGCAGGCATCCAAGCCTCTCCGCGTGGCCGGTTTCTCAGCTGATACAAACTGGAACATCACCAATTATATCAGCACAATGATATGCATTGAAGCCTTCGGTATCTCGGCCAGTAGCTCGGAGCACGCACGTATTTTTCATAGAGAGGTGATTAACAGCGCGGAGGAAATAGACGGCGCTTGTTACGATAAATCGCCACCTTCCCCAAGCCCTCAGCCTCAACACGCTCACGGGTTCCCGGTGCAATAGGTTAAGTATTTTCTTTCCAGTGCCAGCCCTCGTAGGGGATTGTAAAGCAGGGTGCATTCCTTATAAATGTATCTTTGTTGGCTGCGCCGGTCCTGAGTGAGGCTCTGTGTTTAATTATTTATGCTTTCTTATATTACCCTGGCATTTAAAGGTTCCAGCCAAGATAACGGCCCCGTTGTCCGTGCGTGTACAAGACGGGCGTCCCTGATCCACACCCCAGCTCAGGAAAAGGTCCGTGGTCAGGAAAGCCTTTAAGAAGTCTAATAAGACTTAAGTGCATGCTGAAAGTTAAGCGTGTGCTTATGCACGCCGAGCCCCAATAAGCTCAGACTATGAACAGCATATTTACAGTCATCGGTGATAAATGTCGCCTTTATTTAATTTATATTTTTTTTTTTTACCTGAAAGGGGTTATTCTTCTTGAATTTGTGGCAGCTACTGTGGATTTGATCCTGCCTTTTAAGGGAAGCCAGTAGGGGACTCAGTTGTACAAATAAAGCAGAGCTGGACCCTAAAAAAAAATAAATAGAAGATTGCATTTGGATATTGGTGATCCTTTTACTTCTCACGGGGAAAAGATGATGCCTGGTGTGACTGTGTTGAAAGGAAGATGGTTCATTTGGGAATGGACCTTTGGCTAGAGTATTTTGCGAGCGTTACACTAAATTCTAGCATTTATGAGCTTCGTGAAGGAAGTCTCTCATGCTTAAAGAGCTTCTAATCCATCCAGCCCTGTGCTTGGAGATATGGTCTGAGCCTGACTCCAGATCTGCCTTTCCTTGACACCAGGGGAAGGGAACAAATGTCCTGGGAGTGGTGTGCTGCAGGAAACCCTTGTCTGCTTCAAACAGCATCAGTTGGCTAGAGCAGGTATGAGCTCAAGCACTACAGGTTAGGTCTTTCTACAGTAGTGCTGAAGGGCAGGCATGGGAACTCGATGATATCTCCTGCCACGTCCATGACCCATCTCAGGTCCAGACCTGAGCATCTCCCAAGAGGGAACTTAAGCCTGGACCACCTGTGGCCAGGAACTTGGGAAAGCAAGTTGCTCTGTTTTGGAAGTTGGGAGAGTTTAGTAGGTTGGACATGTCCAGACCATGACATTTGTCTTCCAGAAGATGCTCCCTGCCACTGTTGGCTTTACTATTTGGACTACAGAAGAGACATGAGACTGAGATCAGGCTTTGCTAGTCCAAATTATGCTTGAATATTTAAAAACTCCTTCTTCCACCCTTCTTTAGCCTGCTTCACTTGGTCTCATGGTACTGGAGCCCTCTAATCCCCCGACTCACCCCGTCTGACCTGTGTTTTTTTGCAGGACTCCCTGCTGTATTTGTTACAGCGTGGGCCAGCGTGAGAGCCACTCTAGCCGACACAGAGTAAGTCGCATTGGATTTTCTTTTCTCCCTTTTGCGTGTGATGCTTTGGTGGGTTTTTTTGGCAAAGGTAACTTTGTGGGTGAATCAAAAGAAAAAAAAAAGAACCAGGCAAAACCAGAAGTGGTTTCTCCTATGAAGTTAGGTGTGGATGCCTACAGGTACTTAGATATAAAAAAATCTGTACAAATTCATGGAAGATTAGTATTAAATACCTAGTAATGTTCTGTCTCAGGAAGGCATCCCAAAGTGCAGATTGTTGGAAGAATATTCTAGAAAAATATCACTACCTGCTTGCCTGTTCCACATTAAATATCAGCTTCTGGTTGCCGTCAGAAACAAGACATGGATCAACTGCTTCTTTGGTCCTACACACACCCCCTCATGGCCTCGTATTCCTACGGTATTCTGAGCAAAGGATCCAGAGCATCCAGTCTTCAAACCCCAACACAATCACATTCCCCCCCCCAGAAAAATGCACAGGTTTGACCACACAATGGATTTCATCTGCCAGCAAAAGCGTGGGGGTCCCCAGGCAACTTTTCCAATGGCTTTGCCTGGGAGGACATTGCTTTCCAAAGGTGATTCCAGCTTGGAAGGATGGAGGAACACAGCTCCTGCAGTGTGACACATCTCCGCTGGCACAGGCTCATCCTCGTAGAGCCTTTCCGTCAGCACCGGTGGTTTCTCTGCCTTTCCTTGAATACCTGCCTGGGCAGCATTTGGCCCGTGAAATGAAAACGGCGGCTGCCATGTGGGGGCTGTCTGGCTCAGATAAAGAAAAGCCTGTGGCACTCCTCTCGCCGTGGTTGGAGAGAATTCAAACAGAGTAATTAACACTGAGTGACCTTATTCAATGGCTGCTGGAAACACCTGGGAGGAAATAGTGTCCAGAGCCTTCTTGGCAGACGGAGGACCATAGCCCTACATCCACACCACCAGCAGTTTGCCCTTCCAGTCCTCACTTGGATAGGGGCTGAAGATGGAAAGAAGATAGGGATGTCTGGGGGGCATGGTTGGGTCTCACTGCAAGAGCAGCGCTGAAGGAAGCATAGAAACTGAATCATGGAAGCACAGAATGGTTTGGGTTGGAAAGGACCTTAAAGATCATCAAGTTCCAACCCCCCTGCCATGGGCAGGGACACCTCCCACTAGCCCAGGTTGCCCAAAGCCTCATCCAGCCTGGCCTCGAACCCCTCCAGGGATGGGGCATCCACAGCTTCTCTGGGCAACCTGGGCCACTGCCTCACCCCCCGCACAGGAAAAATGTAAAACCATGGTGTTGTCCCCATCACCACATCTTCAGACAGGACCTGTCCCCATGCAAAGTCGTGCAGGTTTATTCCAAGGGGTGGTGTTAGGCCATTTCAGCCTCTCTTGATTTCATGAAAGCTGGATTACTTTTAGTGTGGCTTTTTCTCCTAAGGAGGTGAAGAAGAAGTGGAAGAGGGTGGGTTCCTGCCCAGAAGGGACAAGTCTTGATGACTGTGGACAGAGCCACCATCTGGTGGTGGAATGACTGTTCCACCATCTGGAGAGCGTAACTTTAAATGTGTTTAACAGTGGTTTCAGTTTTGAATACTAGAACAGCAGGAGAAGGATTATTTCAAAGCCATGCTGCCTGCCACCGCACCAGGCTTTGGAGGAACCCATCCTTCCAGGGGGGGTTTATCCAACAAGACACATGAGCTTGTTGTTCTTTGTAACCAATGGTTTCCTGACGGGATGTCAATCTCTTCTCAGGTGTTGGGACTTGAGTGCTGGCAATTTAAAATGGATTATTCAGGTGCCCATCCTGGCAGCTATCGTGGTGAGTACTGGCTGGTTCCAAGGGGTGGGAGGCAGTGTCTTCGGTCAGTTCAGGTTTAGTGGGAAGTGTTGAGCCAGGCTGCCCTTCTCTAATCACCCTGTTAACCCAGTTCCTGCCTTAATAGTGTGGAGTCTCTGTATATCCACTTTAAGGACCTATCTGTAAATTTGATGGCTGCATATGGCAGAGATGTTCTTGAGGAACTTCAAGTTTTGTTTAGGAGAGAAAAATTACACCAAGGCAAGACCTTGAAATCATTAAAGAAACTTCAAACATCAAAAAAAATTTAGTTCAAGTCAATATAACCAATGCAGCTGGACCAAACCTTTTCCCTTGGTGTCCTTCAGTGTCATCAGATTTTTTCAGACTTGTCTTTCTGAACTGATGAGAGCTTGGAGGTGGGGGTGAAAGTTAAACCATCCCAGCTATGATCAAGCATGACGTTAGTCATTGACAGAAGATCACTCCAGCCCCCACCCAGGAGCCAGAGGGGACAGAAACATTATCCAGAGACAGGACTGAGCTCTCACAAGCTGGAGAGGTCATTATAATCTGTGATTACATGCAGAAGGGGAATTCTGTGGGTGGTTATGTCTTTGCTTGAGCAGGATCCGAATTAGCTTGAGAATCTGCTTTCGCAGCTTTCATGAATTACCCTCTTTCTTCTTCTCCAATGGTTCTCCATAACTCCATCTTCTGATGGTTAGACGAGTGCACGTAAAAGAGCTTTTCCACTCCCACCCATCCTACTTCCCCTGTACACTCATCCGCGAGTAGCTGAGTGGCGTCAGCAAGGATCTCTCCATAGTCTTCAGAGGGTTTTGTATCAGGCTCTGTACACTTCCTTCTGACTCACAAATCGGGAGGCTTTGGAACATGATCAGTGTGGGTGAGAAGAAAATCAGACCGTCTCCATACAAACAACAGGAAAGTTTTGGAGGTGAATATGCTCCTATGTGCAATTAGGTGAGGTGCTTTGGACCTGGGAGAGGGGCTTTTTTCTTCATCAGAATTTCCTTTCGGTGAAAATTCTCCACCTGGCTCTAGCAATTAGTTCTACACCTTGGAAGAAACAAATCACCAAGCCCACATCGTGGTCATTGGAAAAGAAATAGTAGGATGGAGGAGAAATTTCAGATAGTTCAGTGAGATGAATGCCAGCAACCCCATTGCATTTAATTTAAAGCCCAATTAGCAGAGGAGAAAGAGCTCAATTGAGGCTCGTCCTTGCAAAAATAATGTTTCTCCATGAGGCTCTGCAGTGCTTGTACCCTGGCTATTTGCAAACGCTGCTATTTATCATGCAAAAATATTCTGTGGGTTGTTTCTGTTTAATTTCTGTGGGTTCGCATTGTTCACTTGGCTGCCTTTTCAATTCCCACTCTGGCTGGTCATATTTTGCTGGACTTAGTTATGCGTTTTCTGGATGTACTTGCAGAGAATTTGGAGGCTGAGGGGCTTAAAATCCCTCCACTCTCCTGCTGACTTTGATGTTACTCCGTTGTCTGAATTTCTTTTAAAACTTAACATGTGTTTGAGGAAATCAGAGGAGTTTCCCTCCTCACTGCGATAAGGTTGAACATCTTCAATTTATCCAACAAACGCAGAACAAGGTCCCACTTTTGAGCCTTTGAAGCTACAAAAACTCACACGAGAAACAAAGCCTGCCTTTTCTTTTTTTTTTTTTTTTTTTTTTCCCTTTCAGACTGGTTTCCAGTGAAAATGAGTTCTACGCCCCCAGGCTGCGTGCTTCCCTGCCTGTCGGTCTGTCCATCCCTCTCTTTACATCTTTGGTGCCAGTCAGTAAATTCCAACCAAATGTAACTAAGGGAATGGGGTTGCGTGGATGTTAAATTCCCACAAACCTCATGAAAACAGTCAGATAGATATGGGAGAGAAACTCTACTAATGCCCCTCAAAGGGAAAGGGTGCAGTAGGACCTTACCCCCTTCTGAACACAGAAGAGAGCTGTTCAAAATGAGCTTGCACCTCGTTAAAAGAGAAGGAATCCAACCACAGAAGACAAAGCCGTAGCAAACCCAGGCGGTGTTGGTTGAGCAGCTCAACTTGTTTTAACAGTGAGGATAATTAACCGTTGGAATGACTTACCGATGGTTGTGGTAGGATCTCCGTCACGGAAAGACTGAAACTCAGATCTGCTCTAGCTCAAACAAAAACGAGCACAAGGGAGGTCTTATGGGCTGCATTTTGCAGGAGATCAAACTAGAGGCTCACAATGGCCTCTTCTGGTGTGAAACTACGAGCCTGTGTGTGGCACGGTAATTTGTTTCCTTGCAACGCTGCTATACAGGCGTCTGAGAAGTCAAAGGGCTGCTGCAAGCCTCCAGAGAAACCCATAGCCATCAGCAACAGCCCAGCAACATGGATCTGCCCAACGCAGACTGTTACACAACGGTTCTGCTTGTGGCCTTGCCGTAGACCCAAGAATGGGTTTGTCTGGGGCAGCAGCAGGTGTAATCCCAGACCCAGTGAAACCAACCTCTAAAGAGCTCCAAAAAACTGGGAATCCAGACATCTCCCCATTTTTCGTCTCTGTTAAGTGGCAGTGCAGCCACGAGATGTTGCCATTACCTTTCGCTGCGCAGGTCGCCGTGAGCATGTTCCAGTGGGAGCAGATGAGCTCGCTTGAGGAGCTGGCCATAGATGTGGCTCCCTGCACGGGAAGTAGACACTACTTCCTTCATGTCCTTATCTGGTCCGTACTAAACACTCCTCCAGAGCGAGAGTTAGCAGCAGACATACAACAGAAGTTTTGCAGTGTTACTGTCCTTCTCCATTCTTGATCTGTCACCTCTAGTTAGGTCAACTCTGTGTCTTCGTCACCATGCAGTTTGCGCTTCTTCTTCATTCCTTTTGCACATGGAAGTGTGGAAAGACATCCTGCTAACGCTTCTCTTGGCCTGGGGAGATCTTAATCTTGGGTGGGCTGACAAATATAATCTAATTTTGCTCTGCTTTCTAGACCTCAAACTAAGTTTGAGAGGTTTATGAGGCTGTGAAAATGACCCATATCGCTGTATAGAGTTTTGAAAAAAGATGATGTGAAAAATACTGAGAGTTGGAGCTGCCTTATATAGAATCATAGAATCATTAAGGTTGGAGAAGACCTCAAGGATCATGAAGTCCAACCCAACCCCACCTAACTCACTAAACCATGTCGCGAAGCACCACATCTACACGTTTCTTGACCCCCTCCAGGGATGGTGACTCCATCACTGCCCTGGGCAGCCTGTTCCAATGCCTGAGCACTCTTTCAGTGAATAAATTTTTTCTAATCTCCAGCCTAAGCCTCCCCTGGTGCAACTTGAGGAGGTTAAACCCAGTTATCAGGTGTCTGCTGGGATGGCTAGCTCAGATGTCAGTGTTCCCATGTGAGATGCCCACATATTGGCAGAGAAAGCCATTCCCTTCTGTCTCTCAGCCATTTGGGTTAAACACATCTGACCAGGTCCCACCAAACACAGGGTCTTTCCTGGGGAGCTCATCCCTTCTGCAAGACAAGCTCTCCCAGGAGGACCTTTGACCACAGCGTGATCAGATCACTGCCACAGCCCTTGACTCATCTTGGGGAAAGCATTGACTAAACAACACCATTGTCATCTGGATCTTTTTTAACAGTTATCCTTTCTTTGTTTTGTTTTGTTTTGTTTTTTTCTCCCACCTCTTCCAGGTAAATTTTATTCTTTTTATCAATATTATCAGAGTCCTAGCAACCAAGCTACGAGAGACGAATGCAGGGAGGTGTGACTCAAGACAACAGTACAGGTGAGTCACATTCCCTCTCCACTTTTCTGGGAGGTGGTCAGCTCCTTATTTTACCTCCTTGACTACAGAGGGAGCCCAGGGTGGCTGGTTCATGGCATCTACACCGTAGGCACCTAAAATAAGGTGAGAAGAATTCTGTCTTCCAAGTCTGGTAATGCAGAATTAATCAACATCTCCTAAACCTTTCAAATCCAACCTGGGAGACCTGCCTCGTAGGTTAGAGAGAGGAATTCAGTCTCTTCAGCCAGTTTGGAAGTAGTTGTGCTGGCCTTGAACCAAGAGCACAAAAAAATAAAAGCATCTCTTATGCGGTTGAAGCCCCTAAAACTTGTACCAATTTATTTGTTTCTATTTATTTCCCTCCTGTGCTTTGTAAAACTTGGTTTATTTGGTCTATTTGGTGTTGCAGCGCTTTTGCTTAAATGAAAAAAAAACATTTCTGACTCTTTGCTGGAAATCTGGCCGTTCCTTGTTTGTTTTGTTTTCCTTTGTTCTGCCAGCTCGTCTCTCTTGATAATTTGGGATATTTGTAACATGGTCAGAAGTGAAGAGAAAAAGCAGATTGCTGAGACACCTCAGCTGCTTGAGAGCTCCTGGGGCTTCTCCTAATCTCCAGAGCTGGACTGTCCAGTGTGACACACGCAGAGAGGGGAGAGCAGAACGATCTGGGCTGCAAACCATGAGCTCATTGCTACCATCTTACTCTCCGAACACAGGACGTTTCATTCGAAGCAGGAATGAGATTTGGCAGGAAAACACCTCTCCATTTTCCTTTGCTGACTTGTCAGGGCTCTGATTTATCTATTTGTTTATTTCTCCCTGGCTGAAGCTTGCTTATTAATTATGGTTTGGATGGGACCTTCTCCTTTTAATGTGTTAAATTCCCTCAGTGGTTTCCAGCTGCTGGACAGAAGAGGTACCAGGTCTTTCTGGGAGTGATGTCTGCCCTTCTCAATAATTGCCCGCACTTGGTGACTTGCTGTACCTCTTGGCAGAAGGTTTAATCCTTCAATTAATATCGCTTCCAGGCAAGGCTGGTTCCCTCAGGAGCAAACCCAGCCAACTACTGGGGGTTGAATTGTACCTCCCACCCATCCCCAACATAGATCCTATGCTGAAATGGAGCTGCTTCTTTAAAAAGCGGCTTTCCGAGTGATACTGCCATCCAAAGCACCTCCTAAGATGCTCACCTTCTGCTTATCCCCGCTGTCCTCCTCCCCTTGATGTCTGGAGTAATTCTGCTCCTAGACGGACTTCCCTTTCCTCCAGCCCTGCTCATTGCACAAGAGGCATTAACCCAGGGTGGACCTTTGAGTCTTGCATCAATAAGCAGGCAGAATCACAGGATCGTACAACGGTTGAGGTTGGAAGGGACCTCTGGAGGTCACCTACTCCAACCCCCTCTGCTCCAGCAGTGTCAGCTACTGGGGGTTGTATCAAACCGTGTCCAGGCGTCATGAGCTGCAGCAGAACCATCCTTTAGGGACAAGGAGGCTGAGGGTTGGAAGCAGCAGTGCACATTTTTTTTCCAGCCACTCGTCCACCCTCTACACATGGTTCTGACTCAAAGCTGGGCATAGTCTGAGGCTGAAAAGGACATCTCAGTGTCGACGTTTCAGTGTCTTCATCTTCAGTACCCGCAGCAGCATCACACGGGCGTGTGCATGTGCAGGGGGTTAGATGAGCACACCAAGACACGCTGGAGGATGGACTGGGTGGTGTCACATGCCATAAGAGAAGCAACAGTTGGAAATTGCAGGTGGACACGGTTCCTGTGTCAACGTAAGATGGCCAAGCCTAGCCAAGGGGGCATGTGAGCAAGAAAGAAATTACATATGACTTGTCCAAGGTACGAGGTGGATGAGCTGGGAGGTTCATTCCATCCCTTAATTTCCTCCGTGTCTTTTTCTTTCCTTATTGCTGCAGGAAGCTGCTGAAATCTACCCTCGTCCTCATGCCTCTGTTTGGCGTTCACTATATTGTTTTCATGGCTATGCCATACACAGACGTGTCAGGGATTCTTTGGCAAGTTCAAATGCACTATGAAATGCTGTTCAACTCTTTCCAGGTATCGTAACTGTTGACCTATGGGGGCAAACTCTGGGAATTTCAATGGGGAGAGGAGGGAAATGAGAGCGCACTGTCTTTGGAAGCAGGCTTGTTTTTACGATACGCCAGATTTCATTCACCGGGTGATTTGACAGTATTTTAGCATCAATTATGTTTTATATTTCCAGAACACAATGTATAAAGGCTTGATGTGTCCAACAAAAAAATGTTCCTGTTGCAAGATAACCTGCCCAAAAAATAAATCCCTTTAGATTCAGGTTAGACGCAATTTGTTGGAGATCCACCAAGACATGTTGTTTCACGTTAGCTTCCAATTTCTTTGTCCCAAGTTGTCTTTCAGTTCTGTGAAAGGATTCCTCCGTTCTAGATTTGGGCAAAAGGCACATCCAGTTACAGAACTGGTCCTATAGAAGACACAGCAGCAAAAATAGGCAACTCAGTACAAGCAGAGCAGTGTTTGATAGCCGCTGCACTCCCTTCCCTTGAGAGATTGACTTTTGGCTCACGTGCTGGGCTATCGTCATGGTTGACCTGCTTGGATGATGAAAGGTGGACAGTGGGTCTGGCCAGATGACAGTTTAGAGAATCTCTGAGGGAGGTGGGGACCAAGCTTGCATTTGTGTGCTTCCACAATTCCTGCTGGGTGCAGATGGGATAAAATAGTGGGTGACCACAGCAAGACCTGGGTAAGCTGTTGGCCAACCAAAAAGATGTGGGTGTTGTGCTCACATCTGAATTCCTGTGCTGACCCCACTCAGCTAGCTCTGCTCCACGCACAGCCTGCCCCACTTACAGCCAGAGCTGGAAAAGTCCCATCAGGACCATCTTCCACCCTCTTGTCCTGCAGCAGGATCAGCTACATGTGAAAAATTGGAAACATTTATGCAATAAGTTCATAAACCCTTCCAGCGAGGTAGATCCCACCCTCGCAGGTATCCATCACCATCTCAGAACCTTTGCGAAAGATCTGGGGGTGAAAACAGACCTGCTAGGTAAAACACAACCCCGACTTTGTCAGTAGTCTGCAGGGAAATGTCTGTGTTTGTCACTCTTACGCATAATTTATGCAACATATTATGAACGTCATGGGTTTCAGAAGAACATAGGGCTGCTGGGCGGTGCGATCAGGAAAGAAATACTCAAATGTGGCAAGATTAACGTTAATAAATAATTTCTTCTTCCTTCTAGGGATTTTTTGTTGCCATCATATACTGTTTTTGCAATGGAGAGGTAAGTCATCAGCTTCTTAATTATTTCTCTCCTTTGCTAGGTTAGGTCCACACACAGGGTCAGGTGGATGCACGTCAGCATATCCTCACTTATTGTAGAGATTCAACACTTTTGCGCTCATTGAAGGATTTGTCAGTCCACATAGAAAGTTCATACCCTTGGTTTTGGTCATGTAAAACACCCAGGTTAATACATCACTAATAAATGAACTACTGGAAGTAGCTAGAGGAGGAAAAAAAAAAAAAGTGTTTTTTCTCTTCTTTTCCCAAGTGCTGTTTAGTGCTGCTTAATCTCAAACCTGTGGCATTGGATTGATAGAGCAGCTGCCTAACCAGAAAGCTCTTTTGATTGCCCAGACTTTTTGGACTTTTTTTTTTTCCTGTTTCCAGAGTGGTATGCTTTCATGTCTTTGTTTCCATTAATTCCCTCTACGGCTGCAAACTAAGAAACTAGATGGTCAGTGGATGCTCATTGGGAAAGAATAGAGCTATTTTTGTCTTGGCATAAGGCTGGTTTGGCCTAAATTTATGGATTTTAAGGAGAAATGCAAATACAAATATGCTGCTTTTACAGCATAAACCCAAGATGAAATCCACACCATAAGGGGAACTGATCTCATCCTGACTTTAGCCATCTAAAAGTGGGATATTCAGTCTAAAGTAGCCAGCTAACTCCTTTCTGGAGGAAATTTCTAGTGACCCAGGCGCCACAGAAGGTGGTTAATCCCACTTCTACTTGACACTCATGTTGAGAGGACTCTCTCCTGGATGTGCTGCTCACCATCCCTCAGCCCTGAGAGAGAGTTAATCCACACTTTCAGCTAGATGTTTTCTGCCATTCAAGCTTCCCAATGCCAAATATTTCACCTGGAAAGGGCAGATTTAATGTGGATTTAGTGTTCCTTCCAATTTCACTCCCCATAGAGTTTCTCGCTCATTCTGTCTGTGGATACTACCTTCTTCTGCTCCTCTCTCCTCCCACTCATGTTTGGTTTTTTTTCCCCCCCCTTGTCTCTCAGGTCCAAGCAGAAATAAAGAAGTCATGGAGCAGGTGGACATTAGCACTTGACTTTAAAAGGAAAGCACGAAGTGGGAGCACAACCTACAGTTATGGACCAATGGTTTCCCACACCAGCATCACAAATGTAGCCACAAGAGGAGCGCTTGCTCTCCATCTCAATACGAGACTTATACCAGGGACCCTCAACGGACACCGGAATTTGCCAGGTTATGTAAAAAATGGCTCCATTTCTGAAAACTCCATGCCTTCTTCTGGACCAGAGCAGTACAACAAAGACGAGGAGTATCTGAACGGCTCTGGGCTTTACGATGGAGACAGACCCACAGTACTTGTTGAAGAAGAAAGAGAGACGGTGATGTAAAGAGAGAAGGAGAAGAAAAAAAGAGAAGCAAAAGGATGAAAAAGGTTCCTGGAGAGCATTTAGTGGGTGAAAGAATATCAGGCCACGCATCGGATGCCAAGGGTTTCCATACCGTTTCTCTGTTCTGTGGAACGAGAGGTTAAGTTATCTGGGGAAAAAAAAAAAGAAAAAGTGAGCCATCGACGTGGCCAGCTGTCGATCACATCCATATACCCAGTGATCTGAGTCTCCCTGGTGTTGATGGAGGCAGGGCTATCCAGATCCACAGGCTTTGCTACCTGCTGAAAAACCGAGATGCTGCGAGTTCGCGAGGGAGGGTTGCGACGTGGTCCTTGGACCTCTTGGAGAGCGTGGGGCAGCCAAGGAGGACAAGAGTCTCAGTCGGGAAAGCAAGAGTCTTGCGGGGAGTGTACAGTGCCATCTTCATGTGAGGGTACAAGCCACCCTGGGCATCGGCGTCTTCAGTTTGGTTTGCTCTTTCCCTGTAAAGTCTGCCTGGTAACACACACAACACCCACCGAGACCCCTTGGGGGTCATAGCTGCCCAATCTTGCAGTCAAACGTTCAACACGGACAGCTCGGTCCATGCATGTTCTTCCCTTGGGTAATCTCATTCCTTGACAAAATGCTCCTCTGGGGTGGGAAGGGTTAACAGCTCATAGTTGCTGGATGCAGACAGAAAGCACTATTCTCCTTTCCCTGACCTGGGTCCCAGTAGCAAGCCAGAAACCAGTGCCATTTTAGGGATGGAAAATGTGGTTATCAGAATGTGCGATGTTTTTGTTCTTCCAGACGCAGCGGTGGAGAGGGGCCCACCAAGCGGGTTGAGGCAGGGCGGGGAATTTGCAGACCTTGGGTATGTGTGTGGCTAAAATCAGTTCAGAGGGTAGCTAACTCAGCCCTCCTTTTTTTTTGTGGGTGCCCGTGGAAAGAGGCTTCAATCATTTTTGAAACCTCTAAATTGCTTCTCATTCTGCCCTCTAAATTTCCTGTTTCTCACTGGTCCAAACCCTCATGAAGAGAAAGACTCCATCAGCAGTCTGCCTGTTTCAAGCTGCTGGATACAGCCAGACAAACCCACCTTCATGAGACCCCAAGCCAAAATTTGTTGGATAAAAGCTCGTGGTTGGTCACCTTCTGAACATCTTCTGAACTTTCCTATTCTCGTGTTTTGGTCCCACACGGATGTGTACCCCAGGTCAGACCCTTAGTTGGTGCCAACAAGTCTAACTTCAAGTCACTCAGTTTGCCTAGAGATGCTTAGATGAGGAAATGTTATTGTGGTTGCCTCCAAAGGGGAGAGCACAAAGAAATGTCTCCTTCCTACAGGAGAGAGAGAGCAGGAAGATTTTGTCACTGTGCAGAGTTTCCCTTGCTGGTGCTTTTTTGCAGGATGTGCCAAAAAGTTGTTTTCTAACGCACGTCATCCCTGAAGAGGTACAGAGCCCTTGTTGGCCAACAGTGCATTGTGTTGGGGCTGTTTCACACCAGCTGATCACCCACCAAAGGGTCTCTGCCAGTTTCCAAGCATGATAAAGAATCACCCAGAAGTGGGAAATTAGGAGCAGTGACCAAATTTCCTACTGCAGCATGTGCTCCCCCAAAGGAAGGGCTCTGGCTGAGCCAGCCTGGACCCTCTCCTCAACCCCTGTCATAACATCTCTGTTCCTTTGCTGCAGTCTAAGAGGCAGCTTCTCATGGTGATTTTTTTTCTTATTTCTTTTTTTTCCCCCTTCTTGGCAAGTTTCTAGACCTGAAGCATTTTGACCTCACCTGGCTGTTCCTCAGATGGAATAGGCAAGAGGTGTTGGGCAAGTTTGCAGAAGTTCTTTAGGATGCAGGTGGGCCCAGTGGGACTCTCAACCCAACTCTAAATGGGTCACATCAACCAGCACTTCTGAGATGCATCCAGTTGATGCAACCAGTTGGTTTTCTGAGGGCAAATTAAGCACTAACTTCCCCAAAACTCTGGGATCTTGACTCTGCATCCCACATCTTCTTTAAATGACCTCTCAAGTTGTGGTCTGCTCCAAATCCCAGTGAAGTCAAGGAAAAACCTTCAGCTTCTCTGAGTTTTGGATTCAGACCTTGTAGGGGAGGCAGTGGCTGAGAAGCAGTTGAAGACCGGTTGCAGACATACATGAGCAGGTCTTTAAAAGCCAGTATTTATTTGTGATGTTCTTTTCTTGTTTTGCATCATTAAAATAAGCCAAAACTCACCATAACCATTCCCCACCAAATGGCAGCTACTGAAATGTAAGGTTTTTTTAAAGAATAATCTTTTTTTCACGCTCTCTTGTTACTCATGTAACAACACGAACAACGGTATTGTGGACGAATTGAGAAATCTTGCGAGAGAAGTCAACTCCAGTGAAATTTTGGCATGGAGAGCTAACCAGCTCTGCAGAAATCTGGGTCAGCCCAGCTACACTCGCTGCTCGCCTTTCCCTCGTGGATGATGGTATGGCTTCTGGAGTCAACCAAAGGAGGCAAAAGTTATGAATGTGCTGGCTCTGGCTTTCCAGAAGTACATTGTGCTTAAATTCTGCCAAGTCGATGCAATAATCCTCCTGATTTTCTCACTCAAAGATATTTCTTAATATCATTTCACTGCTGGAACAAAAAAAAAAAATCCACCAGTGACTCACTATTTGCTTGTGTTTGTTACTGAGAACGTGAGATTAATAACATGTTTGACAATCACTTAGCAAAGTTCAAGGAATTAGCAGAAGCCATAAAATTATTTATAAACAAATACAGCACCCCTTATAAAATGCAGCCCTCACTGAAATGATTAATCACTGGATTATTTAGAATAAATGCCTGAAAGCTGTTGTTAAACATAGATCAAAATTACACACACAAGGGATGTCCAGGGGAGGAAATCTTAATCCCCTCAGTTACAAATCATGCATAATAGATATTTTTTTTCGGGTCGTTGATGTGCGTGAACAATATCCATGCAAAAAATGGGAAAATACTGAGACGGAAACAGGGGAATAACACTGCCGTTGAGGCATGGCACGCTGTATGTTTGCCAAAGTCTATTCCTGTCTTTCCTGGGTTAATCAAAAACTCTTGATTGAATAAACCTAGAGACAAAGGACATCCTCCACTGATTTTAGTGAGGAAGGGATCAGATCTATGAAGTCTAAAAACAGAGGAGAAACCCCAGTTTGTGGTTGCAGTTTGCCTTGGAAGGGCAAGCAGAGTGGTCCTGCTGGTGCTTAGCCAAAGCCTCTAGACTCAGAGAGGGGTCCCCTTTGCTTCCTCCATCACCACGAGATCTGGGCGCTTCTCAAGGACAATTTACCCTCATCCAAAGGTCTGAGTCCACCTGGGGAGAGAGTTCCTCTCCTGTCTGATTTACTGGTGCGAAGAAATCAGAAACACGGTGAGGTGAGGACGCATTTGTCCGCGATTCATCTAGCGACCGCTGCAAACTTTGCAGGCAGGAGAGGGTTTGTGTCCATCCTGGTTCAGGTCCATGAGTGTCCTCTTCTCCAGAGCCTCAGAGATGTTGCTCTTGGGCAGAGAATCTCACCCCCCAGCAGGTTCATCCCATCATACCAGCCCATCATCTCTTCTGTTCCCATCCACAGCAGTGCAGTCTACTTTTCTTCATGAGTCCTTCCAACCTGATCTACCTCTTTTCTGGATGGACACAGAGCTGTTAGATGTTCCTCAGCCTTGTGTCTCTTCAGGATGACTTTTGGCAGCAGCCTTGTCATTTTTGCTCTGCCTGGATGTGTGCAGAGGAGTGTTTTTACACCTTCTGTACACTGCTTGGTCTTGGTTCAGATGAGATCATGTCTTGTCCTATTCCTCACCGTTCCTCGGCTCTGCTGCTTGTCTGATACACATCAGAGCCAAATCAGCTCACAAAGACCTCCCGAAATCCATCTCTTCAGCCAGGGGTTGACTTCATTTGTCTGTATATGTGCAACTGGCTGAAAATCGTAGAACATTCAGAGCGCTGGTAAGAATTTTCCATTTTTTAAATGGTGAAAATACATTAAGAGGGAAGATCTCCAATTTTTATTCCTGTCTATTGTTTTGACAAACTCAATGGTGCCTTAATTTGTTCAATTTCAGAATCTGATATTTTAAATTAAGCTTCAGCTACAGGTCGGGTTCTCTTGCTTTTTCACTGATGGATTTTTTTGCACCCCTTCCGTGCTTCAAGCAGAATAACTGACGATGGGGAGAGCGATCAGTACATCCCGTAGCTCATCTGAATCTCTCACTAGGGTCAATGACTCTTTCCCCTGAGATAGGACTGCATGAAATGAGAGAAAGCACTTTAAGAGTTGACCTTTAAGGGAGAGGTTGTACCAACCCGTGAAGTCTTTTCATGTGCAACGTTGCTTTTTATCGGTGTACGTGCTTTTTTTCGCCTAGTGGTGCCCATGAGTTTGCTGAAGACCACCAGTCTGTGCCTTGTCATGGAAAGTTACGCGGCAGTAGCATCGTTCACATCCTCTCTTTCTGGCCTTATCTGAATTTTATGACATTTTAGCGGTAAAAAGGAAGCAAAAAGAAAAAAAATATATCTGGGGCTGGAATAGGTTTGCTATTTGATTTTTTTTGTTATTATTCTTATTTTTACTGCTATTGCTGATGTTCTGCAGAGTCAACAGAGGACATCTATGATATCCCTGGCCAGCTACAGAGATTTTCTCCAGACAGATGAGATTTTTACATCCCTTTCCTCTAGGGTGTCTTGAAACGAGAAAAAAATATTAAATTCTAAAGGAAATGAGTTTGTGAAAGACCCTATAAATAAATTTCCATCACGGTTGGCCATGGCTGTCTGGATTTGCCTGGAAAACATAAAAGTTCATAAATTGTGGAAGTAAAATAAAGAGCATATACATCTCTGCGGACAATATCGTTGGAAGACAGTTCTCTGGGTTTTGCCCATGGAAGTGAAAGGTTGAACATCCCAGACAGCAAATACAGTTGGCCAAAGAAACGCTTTGTTTTGGGACAGAAAATCCTGCCATCAGTTTAAGTATTACTGGGCTTATCCTGTTCCACCCAAACTATTTTTGTAGCTTCTCATAAAATCAAAACTCAAGCTTAGCTCTCAGTTAGAGGTGGGAGAGAAGAAAAAAAAAAAAAAAGGGTCAAGTTGTTGCAAAGACATGTAGTTGACTGAGCAATACTAAAAGTTAACCCCATCACTGTGATTCTAAAAAAAAAAAAAACACCTGGGAAATGCACATTGAATTTGCTGTCATTCAGGAAAAAGACAAAAGGGAAAAGAAAAAAATACAGGTTGTATTTTTTTTTTCCCAATAATACTCAGTTGGCCAGAAAGTTTGAGCCAGAAAGCTGGTCTCCCTGGTGTTTCCATGTCCTCCTTGTCCTCTCTGTAGGAAATCTTCCACGGGCCATTGTGAATGAGATGGGATGGAGAGAGATGCCTGGATGTGAGATTCAGAACCCACCCTCTGTATCAATCCCAAAGTCAGGTGGATTGGAGTCCTTCTCCACACTTAACTTCTTTTTTTTCCAAACAACCCCTAAAAACTTACTGATTTAAAGAACTCGGTGAAGCATTTCATTTTCCATTTAACTGGATGCAAATTCTGGGTTTTTCGATGGCTAGAAGCCAACCTCCACTCTCAGTTTCAAAACCCATCCAGACCATCAGGGTGGGAACACGATTTGCTCGGATCAGTGCCCTGGTCTCATCGTACCCATCACACTGGGTTCCGAGCACAGGTACGTGGCGGAGGTGGAAAGTCACTCTGTCAAAGTAGTCTTTTGTTCTCGAATTTATAAGAAAAGGTCACAAAGAGCAAGAAAAAGGCTTGCTGTCTTTTTCCGTACAAAAATTATTGGGCTTATTCTGTTCCACCCAAACTATTTTTGTGGCCTCTTATCAAATCAAAACTCAAGCTTAGCTCCCAGTTAAAGGTGGGAGAGCGAAAGAAAGCAGAGGCGAGGTGTTTAGAATCCTTAAGAAGTATTATAAATTATAAATTATAAAATAATAAGTTATCCTTTGTTTATTTCATCAGGTTCAGCTGAGCGCTCCGATGGGGTCTCTGCCGTGTCTGGCTCTCTGGTTTCTCCCAGGCAGATGGAGTTCTCAGTGGTGGACAGAATATCTATAATGACTGGAGAGAGTCGTTCAAAGCCGGTCTCTAGGGCAGGACAGTTAGAAACAGACCTGATGTTGATTTTAAATTCATTGGCAGAAGGCAGGAGCTACTCCGCTGAAGTTAATCAAGTTAACTGGGTCTAATGCCAAGGCAAAACAGATCTGAGCCTAGACCACAGCTCAGGACTCGTGTACAATTTGCATAATGGAATTAAAGTCAAGCTTCCCTCTCTAGCTACAGAAATACTCTGCTGAGAATTAGAGACCAGGCTGGCTGTTTGGGATTAAATAAAAAGACGCCCAAGGCATCAGCTGTCACATAAAACAATCCCATTTGATCTGTTTCTGTCCAGACGAGTCCGTTCTCCCCACTGTGGTCACTGAGCCCCACTCAGCTGTTTCGATTGGCAGGGATTTTTCTCAGCCCCGACTTTTTTTTTTTCTTTTCTATCCTACTTGCATGTGAACTCAGATCCTCCAAGTTTTCATACCGTCTTCCAGGTCCAAGCTGGCCTCGCCGTATACAAAGTCCAAGATAATATCAACATTTTGCCAGGACTTGGGAGGCGAGTGGGGAAAAGAATGTCGCAGGGGAGCATTCGAAGAAATATCAAATAAGGTTCCTCTGAAAACTTTCCCATGGACCAGGGAATAGTTTGCAAACCTTGGCACAGCGCTTCATCCTCCAACTGAACTCGCTCGTGTTTTGCTCGTAGATCTCGAGCCATTCGGTGTGACCTAAAAAATTCACACATTGTCTTTCCACTGGCTTCAGAGGGCTTGGGGCTGGTCCACTGCTGTTAAATATTCTTGTTTAATTTAAGTTTAATATTCTGATCTGCTCATGTGGTCTCTGCATCCTTCTCTGGGTTGGTACATTGGTGATGCTTCGGGGCAAACTTGTAGAACTGTCCCTTACACTGCCTCTGTGTTGGTGGCGTGTTGGAATTACCTTACCCACCTGGGGCCAACACCCCTCTGGTCACATCTCTTGGTGGCATTCAGCTTTGCAAGGGAGCCAAAGGCAGCGTCTGCAAGAACAGAGTGCAAAAATCTTTGTCTCAATTCAAAGCAGATTTGCAGCGAGGCAGCGCAGGGCTGGAAATCAGCTCAGAGTCTGGCAGGGGCCAGGAACAAAAAAAAAAAAAAAAATTATAGAAGAGCTGCCCCAGATGATCATAAGTAATTAGGAAATCTTCTAAATCTGGCTTCTTTTCAGGCAGACCAGATTTGACAGAGATAGACTCCATCGAGCAATTCTGTTCTCTCCTAAACAGGAGATGCCTTGAGAGAACAAATGGGGGGGTTTAATAAAATCAGTGTAACTTTCTCTTCTTCATCCTCACTGGTTCCTTTTTCACCTGAAAAAAAAAGGGCACATTAGAACAACCTCAGCATGAGAACCTGGAATCCAGACCCGTTTCTCCTGGGTCCCGCAGAGTAACTTCTCCCTGTGACCATAGCAATTGGTTTCCTGGCACATTAACTAAGGAATTTGATGGGATTTGATTAACTTCCTCAGATGGAGGGTTAATGATTCTGGGCTGGTTATGTGGTGTGCACTAGCACAGATGTGCTGGCACCGATTTGGGATGAAAACCTGACGCCATGAAAATCGACACCGAAATGTCTATTGAATTCCACAGAGTGGGTTTCACCCATAAATTCCGAAGAGGAAAAGGATAATAATTCAAACCTCCCCTGTTCCTAAAACCTCACTTGCCACTCGTATTTCAGGGTGGGTTTTTTTTCCTTTAGATCGATGGCACTACAAGACCAGAAAGCAGCGATCAAGAGGTAGAAGATGAGTGGCCCTGAAATGCTTTTGTATTGGTATCAGCTTCTACACGTGGGGATTTAGGACGTGGTAGATATTTGGCTAGGAAAAGGCACGGGATTAAAATGTTCGAGATAAATGGGATTAGCGTGCACTGGGTTTCCAAAATGCCTGAGCCTACATCTTCCGAAATAGACAAAATCCACGTGAAAGACTCGCTTAAGGCGAGCTCAGATGAAGGGTGTTCTCCAAACAGACAGACCTCAGGTACCTAAAACAGGAGGCACAACCAGTGACTTCAGCAGGGAAGCAGCATCTGTTTAAACCAGAGCATTACGACAGGCATGAGCCCTTCTAAATATAGAGCTGGATGCTTCTCACCATGCCAAGCTTTTACCTTTTTTTCTTTTCTCTGTCTAAATTAATCATTTTTCCTTGAGGGCTGCAGGGAAGGATGAACAAGAATCCATTTGTTTAGTTAGAGGTGCAATGTTTTAAAGGACAGGTTGTATGAGGTAGAGCTGGTGGGAGAGGAAAGTCAGTTGGTGGCAGAAGAGGAAGAACAGGAACAGCCAAGCGCCATCACCCAAACCCATCCCCTCAGCCCATCCCCGTGTTCCATCTCTTGACATCTGCACGATGTGGATGTCCATCTCATGACATCTACATGAGCTGGGGCATGCACGAAAAAAACAGACTTGCTGCTAAAACTGGTTCAGCAGCTTCAAGGTGACCCAGCCATGGTGGTCACCAGAAGTGATGGGGTCTAGGCATCAGAAAAAAGACCCAACCGTTCCCAAATATCTGCCAGGCTTTGTCCAGGGAAGGTGTTTTCAAGGTATTGGCTCCTTTTTTCTAGTCTTGAGCAGGAGGCAAAGGAGCTGGGGTGTGTTCTTCCCCCTCCAACACGAGTGCTTTCACTGAAGTGGTTTTTTAAGACCTTATTTCACTTCAGAAGGGGGACAAAAACTGAAAAATGAAAGGACAAAACTGTGATTTCTTGTGTGTGTCGTCAGGCAGGCATTTGGTTTACATTCCTCCACTTCTGCTTTCTGTATGGACCAAAGTAACGGGCGGAAAACGACAAACCACAGGTGTATGTAAAAGGGAATTAAAATAAAAAGAAACCTTTATTGATTCTCATGAAATATTTGTTCCGTGTCCTTTCCTGCCTATAGGTCTCAGAGCCTCAAAAAAATCCTTCAGGGACACTTTTAGAGGGATGTGGGTTAGATATTCCTCTGGGTTCATGAGGAAGGAGCTCCGTGGGCTCCTCCGGTTTGTTAAGGATGGAGAAAGATGGGAGTGAGCTGTGTCTCTGCAAACCCTTGGGGAAGACCTTACACAGGGTGGATTAAATACCCACTTAAGCTTGTGGCTTTCAGGAGCACCGGGAACAAACCTGGTGAGCTCCCATCCATGCTTCTTGCTGGGCAGCAGCTTCTGGAGACACGCTAACTCAACTGCTGACAACCTTCTCCTTGCGCGTGGTTTAGCTCCAACAGCTTCTAAATAAGCAAGCTGATTTCCTGAAGCTGACTTTTAAGGCTTTTCCTCCCAGAGTTTAGTCATGGCATTTCTTCTGATGCAAGAATGTCCTTTACACGGGAATTGGGCAAAAGCTCTCCTTGACCCAAAATTTATCAGGCGGCAAACACTCTGAGCTGTGTATCACCACTCCAGCCACATCCCAGCAATATTTTCAGGAAAGCCAGGCGATGACTACAGGTGGGAACAGGGAGTAACCACTTTCTGCTCTTTTAAGTGGATGAACATTGAAAGATTGGCTCGATTCCAAGGAGTAGGAGTAGGTCTGACTCCCGTCCCATTCCCATCGTTCACACACGAGCAAGCTTTGCTCACAGATTTGAACCTGAACTCTGGGCCAGGTTTAGCCCAAATCTTTGCCCTCAGACAGGCTTTCTTTCACCTGGATGGACAGGAACAGGACAGAGCACAGTCCAGACCATCCACCTCCGGGTGTCCTGGCCCCAGGTCTTCCCAAGCACAAGGTGGATGACTTCAAACGCAATAAAAGCTGGTAAATGACCAACCGTGTGGATAAGAATTGTTTGCATTAACTTTCACTGGAGTAAAAGGGTGCGTGGCATCTCTCTGGCTATGGCCCTAAACGTCAGCTGGAGAATGCAATGGAAAATTGCAGAAAAAAAATAAAGCAGTGGCAGAAGGTAAACTGGACAAATCACCATTTTCTCTCTCCCTAGTCCCAAAGCACAGTGCCCTCCTCACTCCATTGTTCTCCTAATGTGGTTGCAGGGGCTATTTTGAAGGATGCTCTCATGCCACCCGATACACTCAGGGTATCAGTGTCACGAGAGGCGCCTCGTTCCAGTCCCAGCTATGCGATGCCTTCACCCAGCACAGCACGAACAATGTAGGGTGGTTCCCTGGAGCTGTAACCGAGCACGAGCAAATGCTGCTCCTCGTGAGTACAAAATACAATCACACTGAAACCCAACTGGTGGAGACATTTACAGAATGCCATCCCCACTGGCTGGGCTGCTCAGTACTTTCAAGCACTTTTTGGAACTCATTCCTCCTGTAGCCTTTCCCCTCTCATTTAGTCATTCCAAAACCAAATGGCTTCAGAGAGTCCACAACTAAGCACCCAATTTTTTTTATGCTCAAATTAGTGGTGACTCACTTCACACAGTCCTACGTGACACTGGGGCCCTCCATGTTCCGCAAAAAAATTGTGGATTAAACCAGTTGATGCCAACTGCCCACATCCTGCATTGCTGGATCCACAGCACCCAGCTGCTTTCATCCCAGGTGCCACCAACCAGAGAAAATGCGACTTTAGGCACCATCCCAAAGGTTTCTGGGGTAGCTTGCACAGCAGGTTCCCTGCGTTGGGCCACTTACGGGCACAGGTGAAGCAAGGGAAACATGGGATGTTGGCGTCTCCTATGTTGATCATATGCAGGATGTCTAATTAGCTAGAAGGATTTTGGCCATGAAGTGGAAAAGGAGATGATCAGCACAGTGGGAAGTTTTCCTGCAGTGGACTTCTGGTGCAAAGAGCTGGTAGAACAAAGACGGGTTGGGTGCACTCTGCTTGGAGTTGGGCTAAGCCACAAATCTGACCCTCTCCCAACGAGCACCCAAGCATATCCCTAGATATTAGTAGATATTCTGCTCCCACCCATGCTGCCAGAAGTCTCACTGTTAAGATGGTTTCTCTCCTTCGACTCTTTTCTGCACTTTGAGCCAACAGGTCAACCCAGCCAGGAGATCAGAGCTAAGTGCCCTTAGATGTAAGTTAGGTGAACCTGGGAAGGGAGGTGGTGGTATTGCGTCAGATAAACAAGCTAGATCTAGATTGAGATGAAAACATGCATATTTTTTCCCCAGGAGAAGCAGAAGTCTCAGTTTGCTGCTGGCTGAGCAGTTGGCAGTTCCAAATCTCTTCAGTTCTCTCTCGAAGAACGAAATCTTTGCAAAGAATTTTCCACTTCTCCATGCTCCGCTGAATGCCACGAAGATTAACAAGTAATGTTAGCTCTGCTGAAGTACCTTCATCTGCCCATGGAAAACAGAGGACCTCTAAGCAGCCAAACTTTGAGCAAGAAAAAGAAATTAAATCCAAACTATGTCTGTCTGGAAGCAATACCTCTTTGGAGAAGAGAAGGATTGATATCTGCCAAAGTGCTAACAGCTGGTTTTTATATGCAGGACTGTATGAATTTTCTGTAGGAGGAACACTGGATGCAGGGATGGTGAATGATTTATCTGAAGCAGCAGGTGTATTTATTGCAAACCGCGTCTCAAGCTGTTTTGTGCGTGTGTGTGGTGAGGGAAGAGGGCTTTATCCAGCGGTAAATCATGGCCACCTATGCAGTAGGATGTGAGCCAACTGGGCTACTCAGTGAGTCGATCTGGAGTATATCTGTCAGTTCCAGTGTGAAAATAGCTCGTGTAATACTTGCTCAACGTGCTTTATGGCCTGCTTGGGAGATAGCAACGTCCTGAAATCACCACTGTAAAGCAGGAACCTGTAACTCAGATTTTTAAAGGCTGCTTGTTCCTTTTTGATGCCCAGTTCCTACCAGTTTGAGAAGGAATTAAATGGAGGGTCCCTTCCAACCTTGAATTTCAAGCTTGATTTTTCAAAGCCTCTTATCTCCTTCCGTCTCCCCCAGTGTTGCTGGAGTCCTTCCTCTCCCCTGAAGGAGTCCTGGAGGACACCTTAGCTTGCCAGAAGTTGACTAAACCAGCCCTCATGCTGTGATTGACCTGTTTGGTGGAACCATGGCATCATTTTGGATACAAAGCCAGTTTCTAGAGGAACGATATCCCCAACGGTCTGATCAGCCCCTTTTGGGGTCGTGAGCTGAAACTGGCACATGAGATCCCTCACTGTGCAAGAGCCCAGGAGTTGGGCTGTAGCTGGGAGTCCATTCCCACCCAACTGTAGGAATTGGTTTTTACCCGTGACAACTCAAACCCAAGCCAATCCACTGGCCTCTCTCCCACACCATGGGTCTAGATCTGAGCGGTCAGCAGTGAATACCAATGATTTCCAGGAAGCACTGAGGTTGTAGAACAGGAAAGAAAACCTGACCCTGGAAATACCGGTCTTCCAAATAGAAAGGTGGGAGCGAGAAAAAGAATTGGTCTGAATGGGAGAAATATCACTGACCAGATGCAAACCCAACTCTTCCTCATGGCTAGGTTCCTACCTGACAGTAGATAATTGCAGATACGGGGAGAGATCAGTTAGAACACCACAACTTGCAGAGAAAGTGCCGAAGGAACCTGAGATGGGACCAAGAAAGGTTTAGCTCACGAGGGAAATAAAATCTCTGAACATGAGAGTCTTGGAATTATTATAGTACCGAGATGAGACCAAATGAGGAGGAGAAAGCGTGCGGAGGAACTACGTGAATAAACGAGCAGGGTGAGCCTGCTGGAAGAAGAAATGTTTTTAGTGAATTTGAGCTTCTCCAAAACGTTAACCATCATTTATTCACTTATGTCTAAGGCTGAGGAACATCTTGTTTAAATCACACGCAACGGCATGGCCAGACCCTGCACGCAAATAAATCAGCATCGTGCCACCGAGCTCCAAGGGATGATGTTGATTTACACTGGCACATCACAACTCCAGTTGGTAGGGAGGTACTTCAGCTACCAGCCAGGATCTGGTGCAAGAAAAGAGGGAGAAGATTTAAACTGGAAAAGGTCTGTGGCATGAAGCAAGGTCCTTGCTGGTGAAGGTAATCATGTAAAGTGGAGTCATGCTGAAGAGGTTCCCTCCTCCTTCTGTTATGGTCAGTGCATCGTCAGCTCCTGAGTACACCCTGAAGATTTTTCTCCCATTTTGCAACGTGGAAGAGGTGCCTCCCTGCCCCAGGCAGCAAAGGGAGATCGCAATGGGGCAGATATACCTGGAGGCTAAGCAATGGAAGGGGGTAGGTGCAAGTCTCCCGTGCGTTTCTCCACACCCATGGTCTTCGCCACGGGCTCCACTTTGTTCCACTCCCTAACAACATCCCAGACCTTCTCTTTCCTCTTCTGAACGAACCAGGCAAAGGTAGTTGTGCAGCTGCCTGGTCCACACGGGGGAGTGTTTGGAGAAATAAGCAGCACATTATTTTTTTTGTAGCAATAAAACAGCAGCTGGTATTTTATTATTAAATGTCTTTTTTCTTCCAACATTACGTAGTGCCGTAGCCGGATCCCGATGCTGTCTGTACTTCCCCGATCTGTAGCTCCATTGTAAAACCTTAGTTTCCTAAATGGAAGGTGCTGCTGTTTCTGATTACTTCCAGAGAAACAGTAGTGACTGCCGTGAATCGTGCCCTGGAAGTGCAGAAGGGAAATCTGGGAAAGGGGACACCAGACCAGAGAATATAGAGAATTTTCAGGGTTGATGTAGGTGACCCTGGTGTGTAAATTAATTTACAGGCTCCTCAAATGCTGCTTAAAAATTATCCAGCTTGCCTGTGCTCTTGATAACTGCTTTGGATCAACAATCCGGAGTCATGTCTATAAAACATGATCTCCTATTTTGCTTTTGGGAAGAAAAAGATCATATTATGTTTGACTTTAAGTTAGACTCGAGCCATGTTTAGTTTTACTCCGCAGCCATGAGGACTGGAAATTTAATTTTGGTTTTGAAAGAAAGCTGGCTTCTCTGGTAACCACAGGACTTTAGGAGTGGAGTCCTGAGAGGAAAATGCCAGCTCGTGGGAAACCTGCAATAAACTCACGAGAACCAGCAACGCCGTTTGAAGGGGAGTGAGAGTTATTTGGGGGGGGACTGGCAAGAAAAAGCTAGAGGAAAAAGAAGACGCGAGTCTAATCCAGAGGGATCCATCCAATCCAACACAATTATTTTTGTTTATTGTTGTGCACATTTTTCTGGTCAGCTCCTGCCGGCGTGATGCCACCAAGCCCTAATCTGTGCAGTGAGGAAAACACGTCTTTGTTGCATTCTGAATCATCTCCCTAGACAAAAGTAACTGGGATTTTGGGGGGAATGAGGTCTTAAGTTTCTGCAAAGAAATAAAAAGTTGAAACAGCTGGAATGCTGCAAAAGCCACGCTGAAAATATGTCTTTCCCTCAGTCCCTCGGCTAATTACAGCAACGGTCGGAGGTTTCACCTTCTCTTGGATTTAGCTCAGTCCTGCCTTGTTCATTCACCCCCCCATTAACATCTTCACTTATCTTGTTACGGGTTTGGGGTAAAGACAACTTCATAAATCCTCAAGGCCAGGCTGGATGAGGCTTTGAGCAACCTGGGCTAGTGGGAGGTGTCCCTGCCCATGGCAGGGGGTGGCACTGGGTGGGCTTTAAGGTCCCTTCCAACCCAAACCATCCTGGGATTCTATGATTCTCTGACATGTGCATCTGAAATCTTCCTTGCATTCAGCCTAAAAGTAGGAATTGACTCAAAATTCATTCCACACTGATAAATACCCGCTGGGGCTCAGTGGCAGTAAGGTCTACTTTATGTTGAGCACTTCCTCAAAATTTGTTGGCCGGGGTAAACTCTGTTGGGGGGGAGTGGGTCAGATAGCAATGTAGGTGTTCAGAGAGTCCGTACTTTGTGACTCCATCAGCCCTTGACACTACTGGAAGTTTTCAGAGGGATGGAGAAACATCACGTCCTCTCTCCAGAGTACGAGGCTGGGTGACTTCAAGCAAGCTGCCCCATCGATCTGTCCTGGGCAGCCAGAGGCCATCACATCCCCACTGGGCTTATTTTTATCCCTGGTGCTTTGCACAAGGAATACCATCTCAGAGAGCAAGGAATGTCGCTGGAAACTTCAGTGTGACGCTCATGCCTGGTTCTCACACCAAGTAGGCAGTTGCCTTGGACTCATAAGCCTCTGTCTTCTTAGACTTCGCATTCCATGTATGTCCATGTTACTGGATTTGTGATTACTTCCCAACATATTTTGAGTGATATCTGGGTGCTCAGCAGTCCCCATTACCCCATCTTGAACTGGAAACAATGGTTCCTCACAAGAAGACCCAGACCCAGGCAACCAAGGGGACACAAGAGCAGGTGGCAAACCTGTCACGGGTTTTTCACATTCCTGTAGAATAATTTAAGTTGGAAAGGACCTCCAGAGATCATCTTGCTTTGAGCAGGGCCAAATGTTTAATGTCATGTTCTCTTGAATATCTCCAGGAATGGAGATTCCACAATCTCTTTCTCCTATTTCATTTTCTGACCACTGTCACTGTATTTTTTTTTAATATTTTCTGGTATCTAACCAAAAATTTCTTGCAACTTAAATTGATTGTACCTCCCCTTCAGTTTTCAGTCTTTCTCATTCATTTTGACAGAGAGCTGTTAAGAACAGACATTGTCTGTTGGGAGGACACGTCATGAGAGGTTTTCAGTGCATCAGGACATCAATATCCAGTTCAAATTATTTGAGAGGTCTCATCCATAGAGTGCTTAAAATGCTCCTAGTGCAACACTTATTAAGTCTGATGGGTAGAATGACTGTTATTATTGTGTGATCGTCACCTTCCTCTGTGTCACAGCGAAGATACAAGAGGAACAGCCTGACACAAACGAAGAGAGGAAAACAAGCTCAGAGGAGGAGCTTTAGGCTGGAGACAAGGGGGACAGAGAAGGTATCTCTGCTTTACAAACAAGCTCCTTGCTTTTGGCTATCAGGAAGAGATGCCACCCAAAATGAGTCCCTCAAGGCCCCTCCTTGGGTTTGTCACTGCTCCAGGGCTTCACCTCCGTGAGCACAGACGCTTTGAAAGATCTTGGTAGACTTCTGTGGATTTTTTTTAGTTCATGGAGGGAAGTCAGACCTCAGGACAGTTGTCCTGAGGGCATCAGGGACAGAAGAGAGTCCCATTGAATCAAGTCATTGCTTAGTTTTGCATTTCAAACACCGTGTGATTACAAAAGCCAGCTTCACTCAACATACAGCATCTTGTCTCTGGTTCCTCTCGTGCAAACACCAACAGGAGAACCAGTCAACCCCAAAGGGTTAACAATTTTAGGTCAGCCAGCTTTATTGAGTGTTGGCCCTTGGGTGAGGCCATTTCTCTTCACAGGCAGGTTTTACAGGCAGAACCCGTCACTCCTTTCGACTCAAACCACTCTCTTGTGGTTGCTCCTCGTTGGCCAGATCCCCTCGTACAGGATGTTGCAGCTCACGCTCGTATCTGTCCTATCTCTGCAGCTACGTGCTCTTATCTCAGTTATGTCGTTACTGGTTTCCTTACCACTGCCGAGTCTGGTTTTCAGCTCCCTTTGACTTGACTCTGTTGTTTTGCTCTTCATACTCTTTATGCTTTTGCCCACAGTTCTGTGTGGGATGAGTTTCCAAAAACATCTCTCGTGATATGGAAACAAAGCATGTTGTCACTCCAGATATACACCACAGGCCTTGAAAACATCACCCACCCATCTCCACGCTGCCTTTGAGAGCCTGAAGTATTTACTGTGCTGACACATGAGTTATCACCCCACATTTACCTTAATGCGTTGCCAAGATGAACAGGATGAGCTGCTCCTCTCCACGCTTCTGTTGCAAGTCCTCTGTGAACCCTGGATGGAGCTGGATGAAAAATTGCCATTTTGGTTCAGTGTCTGAATGGAAAACTGAGGAAAAAGGAGAAGGAGGAGAGAGGAAAGAATTCAGCAAACAGCATAAAAATGCTTCTTGACAATTAATTTAGAACTTTCCATTTCGGGTCAACCTGAGAAATTTTGTTTGGCACAACACTCAATGTTTAATTTAATCCTGGAGTTATATAGCCCTGCTGTCGATACCTTAACTTTGAATTTAACGTCACTTTGTAATGGAGCTTTCCACTCCTATAAGGCAGAAACTGAAAAGTTTTATTTTTGAACGTCAAAGCTACACAGCAGTTTGTCCTCAACCCCATGTGGTGTCCCTGTGGGTCTGAGATTTTTTTAGTCACATGTGCATGGGTTTTATTTTCCGTTCAGGGTACCTGATACAGTGGGAAGGCTGTCCCGCCACCCACCAGAGCAATAGCGTGAACCTGTGGGTGGGCATCTCATTTCATGACCTGCAAACACAGGATGAGCTTGTGTGGGTGGACAATCCCCGCTGGGACAGCACTGCAGGACTATGCCAAGCCCTATGCATTCCCCCAGGGCACAGGACGCACACAGAGCTGAGACACAATAGCATGTTCCTTGTCTCCCACGCATGTAAATTGTCTCCCAGAAAGTGGTCCAAGGCCACACATACAGACCAGACTCAGATGGTAGCCTGTGATGTATCACCAAGGCCATGCCCACTTGGACCAGTGCTGAAACTGGCCTCTGGTGGATCCATGGAGACCCTGTCCATTAGGAACTCAACCCTATGGGTCTCTTGGGGAGCTCAGGGATGCAGACTTCCAACCCTGCTTTGGGTTCAGCTCAAACAGCCATTAATCACCCCATTGCTCTAATAATCCCAGCCCAGGAGGTAGCAGGGATGCAGAAAACCCCATCAAAATACAATTCTGACATCATCTGTTCTTCATCCCCATGACTCCAAAGATCTAACATCCCATATCCCTATGTCATAACCTTATTGCATAATCCCACAGAGGTGATAAAAATAAAATTAAAAAAAAATAAGAAAAAAAGAAAAGCCAAATCCATTATTTTCCCCATCCACGAACCTTTTTATGGTCAGGTGAACACAACTCTAATAAAAGCCCACTTGCCTGGATACCGTTCACATACTTCGGTGAGCAGTGTAGAGTCTGGAGGTTATAATCATGGATTTCACAGGAATGTTTCCAAAATGCTGTCTGCAGAGGACAGGAAGATTTGGGAGGGGTTTATCCCACCAGCCATTCACATTGCATGGGCACATACTGCAGTGCCCTGGGGTTTCGAGTATTTTCAGACAGTTCTTCCCTTGTCAGTTGTCCTGCAAGCTTCCTCCTTTTCTACATCTTTAGCTTCTAGGTAAATTCCTGATCCCAATTTTTTGATACTGATGGTTTAACTACTTCAGATAAACCAAAATATTCCATGGATTATTTTCCTCCTTTGTCCCTTGACTGCTATTATTTTATAGTGTCTGTAAATAGAATTAACATCAAGACAAGGAAGTGAACATCTCTCTCGTATGAGCTCAGAATTCCCCAGCTTTGGAGCATATGATGCTGCTGGGTGGGAAGGTGAACCTTGGGGAACTGGGATTGCTCAACCCACAGCCCTCAGCAATTTTATATCGTTGGAAGGAAAAGAACTCCTGAGGAAACTTGCCCGAATTGTCTGAATGTGCTTTGCAAGCTGTGTTCTTCCAACATAGCCACGTGGGCTGTGATAAACAGCGGTGTGCAGTGTCTTGACTTGTTGAGCCGAGAAAAAAAGAAAGTTGAGAAGCCCCCATGCAAGCTTGTAGGATCTGAACTACCTTCCTAATCCTTCCATGGCCTCTGCAGTGACCCCCATCTCCTGCACCTTGGCTCCTCAGCAGGCAAGAGGCTAAGGGTGCAAGGAACATCTCCGAATTGTTTATCGGGTACTTAGCACCCAACTCTGATGTCGGGAAGTGGAAGAAAAACCTTAATCTCTTAGGAGAAGCAACGAAGCAAGCCTCCTTTTTTTGAAGTTTCTTCAAAATGGCCTTTAGAGGGTAATGAACTCGATTTACCTCTGAAGGACAAGCTGTTTCTGGTGTGATTCAAAGCTACAACCACGGGGATTCCTTCCAAGGCACCCGCATCCGTGGGTAACTCAGTAATTCCCTCCGCAGCCTGGCTGTGAGCTAAGTCTACGTGAAGGCTCTGAATGCCACCGAGGTGTGGAACGTTGTGGACTAGTAGCATATTTTATGATACCACTCACCTACTAAAGATGCCAAGTCCAGGCAACAGAGAGAATTCAACAAGTCTCAGTGTGACGGTAAAAAAAAAAATTTAAAAAAAAACCCACCAGTTTTATTGAATGCATCCAGCTTGGGTTCAGGGGTTAATGAAAGTCAGATGAAGATGTCAGTCCTTTCGTGTGCTGCTGCCTGGGAGGTGGCTTCTCAAAATTTCCAAAATCCTAGGGAGTATCACAGAAGAAGAGGGTTTTGCAAGATGCAAAAATTTGCAAGCAACTGCAAGCCC
>WKFP01014164.1:33839-67523 GCA_011057875.1 Pterocles orientalis | reverse complement strand
AAAAAAAAAAAAAAAAAAAAAAAAGAAAGAAAGAAAGGGATGGAATCCAAAGAATTCACCCCAAGACTATCTTTGCCATTAATATAATGTTCCAGATGCTACTTTCAGCAGTTTTCAGGCCTGGGAAGATACGGACAATGTTCCTTATTTCCTTAGTTTGACTCTAGTCACATCTTCTTACTAGATCACTTTTTATACTTTAATAACAGTACTGTGTTGGGAACGCAGTGGGATGTGCTTTAGTTCCCACTGGAATCCGAATCTGTGCATGAGCAGCACTGGAAGGTGCTGGAAGGTCTCCCCGGAGCCTTCTCTTCTCCAGGCTGCACACCCCCAACTCTCTCAGCCTGTCCTCGCACAGGAGCTGCTCCAGCCTCGGACCATCTCCGGGGCTCCTCTGGCCCCGCTCCAGCAGCTCCGTGTCTGTCCTGTGCTCAGGACCCCAGAGCTGGGGGCAGCACCCCAGGGGGGGTCTCAGCAGAGCGGAGCAGAGGGGGACAATCCCCTCCCTCACCCTGCTGGAGATGCTTCTTTTGGTGCAGGACACAGCTGTATGCATTACACAGCCAGAAGATGCCTGGTCTGACCTCCAGCATCACGCTGTCTGCTGCAGTCCCAAATTCACTCCTGTTCACCCAGGACTGGCTTTTTCCAAAATACATTTGCAAAACCTATCTTGCTTTTTAAAAAAAGATAACATATTTAGAGACAGAGGCTCTGTCACAAGCCTTGGTAACCTCTCTGAATAGTGAAATGCACTTATGTTGAAATCTGCTCCTTCTTCCTGGCCAGGACTGTCTTCCAGCAAAGGGAAGAAACAAAGGTCCCAGTGTTGGTAGTCGCACTGAGGGGCTGTTCTCTGTCCTTCCCCGGTCTCGCCAAGTGGTTTAAGTGATCTAGGACAGGTTACCTGATCCCTCCATGCCTCAACTGTCCCACCTGCAAAGTCCTCACTCACTGACCTGCCCAGTCTTGCTGCTGCTCCCTTGTTGGCATGTTCCAGCACAGGAATTGCTTGCCTTCAGCCCAGTTCCTTCCCAGTTTCTGCTCCTTTCTGGTCAGGAGTGACCAGTGACTCAACTCTTGTTGAGTGAAGCGGGTCCTTCTCCATGCTGGTGGCTCCCAGCAGCCATGTGGGTGCCAAGCATCGTTGTTCCCCACCCACCTGCCGAGAAAGGGACGGGCAGAGGGAGAAACTGAGTCCCATGCATGAAAGGCAAGTCCCTGACTCCCACCTCCCATGTTGTAACAGATCCCCAAGAGGTCCTTCTCCTGGAAAAAGTGGGTGTCAGTTTTTGGCGTCATGACTCCCAGAGTTGGGTTAAGCTGGTCTCCTCTCATCCAGATGGCTCCATCCTTTCTCCATGTGCTCCTCCAGCCCCGTGCACCTACCCACTGTGTCAGATTAGACCCTCCTGGGATATTCCCAGTATCCTGAGTGCACCTGTCCTCAGGGTGAGGGACAGGTTTGGACATCCCGGTGCAGACCTCGGCCGTACGAGCACCAGTGACAAACTCAGCAGGGTTAAACACCTCCAACCCCCCCATGGGCACTCTGGACAAGTGCTCCTGCACACAGCTTGTGCAAGCAAAACAACTCCAAAACTTGGTTTTTAAGGGTGGGATTTTTGCAGGAGCAAATTAGACCCTTTTTCAATCATCCTCTCTCTAAGACTAGGTCCAGCAGGCACACAGACGTGCATGCACAGATATCTGACTGCAAACACGTGTCTGTCGATAGTGTGTACATCTATGCCTATAGATCCACAGATATCTCTCACACAGATGCTCCACTGTCAGATCACCCTCTGAAAGCTTATCTGGTCATTTCAAAGCCTGGATGTCCTGTTCTTACCAAAAAATCTACGATAACAAACCAGGAGTAAGCATATGACTTCATCTCTCTTCACTTTTGAGCTGTTTGCAATGAGCTACGATTGTTTGTTTGGATTATTTTTAATTTATTTTGCTATTTTGAGTGCATATTAGGGCTGTTTTGTTTTTTTTTTTTTCTTTCAGAGGGTGGGATTTCAAAAGACCTCAATAGATCCTCCTTGAAAACCAGCCCATTAGCTCCCTCCCACCTCCCCACCCCTCACCCTCCCCAGGCAGAATATAAATATATAAATAAATTAAAAATTATACAAACAAACATGCTTGTTATTCTGGTTTAAACTCTTGAGGGATCTGTGAAATTCCTCGTGCACAACGCAAGCAGCATCCTGGCTAATGCCACTCACACGCTCGTCTCGGAGGTTTTCTTCTTGCAGACTCCGCGTCTGTCCCGACCCCCAACCCATGTCATCCTCACCTGCATCCATGCCCCTCCTTGGTGGTCCCCCACCTGTCTTCGGTTACGAAGGAGCTGGCTCTTCCCAGCCTATCCCCGTACTGGATTTAGTCTCTAAACTGGAGGTTCCTCTGGGGACAAAGCCCATCTGGGGTCTACATTTCAGCTAGTGAGATACTGAGCCTTTGGTTAATGTACTGAAGAACCAAAATAAGATTCTGTCTATTTTGAAAAAATAAACAAAAAAAACCAAAAAACAAAACAAACAAAAAAAAAGGAAAAAAACAGAAAAAAAGGGGGAGATCCAAACACTCATCAAGCTTCGTAATGATGCCAACACTGTTCCAAGAGTGTCCACCTGAGAAGGAACCCAGAGCTCAAGGCTTGAGAGGAGGTCCAGATGGCATGGCAAAGTCCTCCCTACAAGAGGGTCACAGGAGAAGGTATGGTCTCCTCCTCTTCCCATGGAAGGAAGATGGGAAGATGTTTTTTTTTTCCCACCCTTAGAGATCTTGACATTCTCAGCCACCATCCCAGAAAGCTCCCATCCTGGCAGCACTGCCCACCGAGGAGTGCCAGGAAATAACGATTAATTAATCATCACACTTCATGACGGCGAATGGTGTAAATCCCATGGGTTTGCAGCTCTTTGCTCACATTTCCTTATGACTCTCCCTCAACTTCAAGGTCATCCATGAGTCCCTAGGAAAGAAGATCTTAGACAAGGGGACCTCCCATTCTTGATGGTTTTCTCTTCATCCCCTTTTTAACCACCTTCTGCCCCAGGATCCTGAGTATCCAGTAACTGAGGCAGATGGGTGATGTTTTACTTGCGTCTCTACTGCTCTTCCAGCACCCATCCCCTCTGAAAAATCTCCTTGTCCATGTTAACTGCCCTGGCCTGAGCTGATGGAGAAAGCCAGAGCAGCCAGCAACCACGAGGTGACGTGGACTGCTCTGTGGGGGGGAGGTAGATGTGGGCTCCCGACCCAGACAGGCAGCAGTTCAGCCAGGTTAATTTTTCTATAAACATTCCTGTTTATGCAGTGATTTCACCTAAAAGGCCCGATTTTATAGGTATGTTTGTGGATTGGTAACTATACCTATGTGAAAATCTGTCAGAAGGAGTGTAGTGTTTTTCTCCTAAAAAAAAAAAAAATATTAAATGAAGTGACCTTCAGTGCTGTCCAGGTTCTCATCGCAATGGCCTCGCTGTGTCCCCAGCTCTGTCCAGACAGCCTAGCCTGCAGCAGAGCAGAGCCATTCCCCATCTAATTTTCCATCTCACATCTTCTTCTGCCTCGGGGCTGGCAGCACACCTCTCCTTGGCATGGTAACCCAGAGCTCCATCCACCCTTGAGACAACCTGGGGTGTGCCACAGCCAAGGGAGGATGCTCCCACCCTGGACTAAAGATGTCACACACAGATGGTCATGGTCACACGCCCCAAAATTCCCGATGCAGAAGAGTTTCAGGTCAAACAAGTCAGTTGTCTCCTCTTGGACCTTTTGTTTCAGCCTCTCTGCAGACTCAGGTTGGTGCGTCAAGCCCCACTTCTGGGGGGAATCTGAGCTGGATCCTCTGCAAGTCATTTCTAACCTGGGGGTCTCATGCTGCACCACCTCCCAGGACTATTCATTGCATTTACCCATGATATAAGCACACAGGAGGAAAGAGAAGAAAAGTGACCAACTGACAGCAGCAGTTAGTCTTTAAAGCCTCCCTGCAAGGTGGAGCCGTGGAAACTAGAGCTGGAGACATCGTTTTGAAATCCTGCAAACTGTGACACACAGAGTGACATAACCAAGGAAGCTGTTGGAGCAAAGATCTGATGGTCTGAAGTAGGATGTGTGCTGACGGGAAGTACTGTGGAGTGTGTGCACCACCTATCACTAGCCCTCCTGTCCCCCCAGAATGGAAGCTTGAAGATGAATTTTTTGTCCCCAGGGTCAGTGAATTGCAACATCAACTGAATTTAGTGAGCCAGTGCTCACTGGCTGGTGGTACTTCCAGACCGATCCAGCGTGAAGAACAGCTTAGTCCTAAAGGCTGTTGCATTCCCTTTTGAAGGTCCTCAGATGGACATTACTGTGTGCATGGCTTTGGAGACCTTCAGGGCTTCCTGTGCATGCTCTGAGCAAGGTCCTGGTGAATGTCCGCTTGGTTAAACCAATGCTCCTCCAAAGAAGAGAAGATATCTGAAGAGAAAAAGAGGACAGACCGAAGAAAAACAAAATGCAGAGTAATCTTACCTCTTCTGCAGCCTGGAGCACCATTAGAAGAGTTCAAATGGCTTTCCAGGCAGAAAACTGCCCTGCCACTCGTTTCTGAGGGCTTTTCTTCCCATCCTTCTGCCAAAAAAAGCACCGTCCCGATGGGGAAGACAGGGCTCACCCAACCAGATGTTGGCATCTCTATGAGACCTGGTTGCCTTGGACTCCTTTTCCACTGAAGGGATGTTTACTCAGCCATGGGTGTGATTCATCCCACCCAAAGAAAAATTGAAAATACAGCTCGAATGTATGGTATCCTAAGAATTCTGTGTTTCTTTATTGCCTGTAGAAGGAGCCTGGCTTGACAAGCTCAGCTGGAAATGTCTAGACTGAGATGACATTAACCCAGTGATCAAGTTCCACCAGCACCTTGGCTTGTGTAGGCGACGTCCCCGAGACAGCTGGAGGGCACAGCAGAGCTGCTGAGGTCTGTCTTGGCAACCTCACGCCTTTGAGACCGTTCATGATGTGCCAGTTGAAGGATGATCCACCTCTCGTCCAGCTTTGCAGATCAGTTCAGGCTTATCAAAACTCATTCCCTTGGGGCAGCTTTCGAAGGAAAGCAGACTCCCAGCATCCGGTCTTTTTCCTATCAGATCCCAGGGTATCCAGCACACAAAAGGACCTTCTCTTTCCTGTTCTGAGATACATCAAACAAACCTGGTGAGATGGTCACCTCCTGACCTTTGGAGATTGTTCCTGCAAGCACGAGCCTTTGTAAGGCTGGAAATTTTTTGCTAGTGGTGTTGGAAGGGAGGATTTGAACCCTGACCTAGCAGAAGAAGACCCATTACTTTATTATTTATTCCCACAAACCTTACAATGCTGTATAAAGTCCAGTTTTTAAAGCTGGAACCCAAGGAAGCTGAAGGCTACATGTGACTCTTCTCAGTAGACTCAACCTAAGAAAAGGTAGGAAAACCTAAGGTAGAAAGAAGGAACTGCCACAGGTTTGTGAAATTGAGCTATTTTTTCTTCCATCTTACTAAATTTGGTGTGAAATGAAATAGAATTACTTGGCTCTGCTGCCGTTCTGGCCAGTTTATTTATTTTTTTTTAAACCTAACATGAAACCCAAGTTCAATTATAACCTCCTTTCCTGTGCCCTCCCCTCCAGCCTCCACCCAGAATAAATCACAGCCCTGGTCTTTAATAAGAATGTGAAACCACAACTCGGTTCCCCTAAACTGAAAAAACAAAACTAAACAAACAAAAAAAAAAAAGAAAAAAGAAAAAGCTGACATGAGCCAATCGGGCAGGGGGAAAAACGTCGACAAAATTAGCACAAATGGTACCAATTACTACTTCCAGCCTCTGCCAACCACTAAATCATCCATAGAAACCAACTTCACACCTCATCTTGCTGCTGGCGATGTAAATGTAAGTCCAGCGTGCTAGCTGGAGTCCCAGAAACTACAATTTTCCCTTTTCCAGGTCTAGCAAATAGTCTGCACATTTGCTCACTGGGAAGCAAGTGTCTCCCCTTCCAGCCCACTCCAGAAAAGTGCTGATCCTCTCCTACAGCACCATTAACACTTCAACCTGGATCCTAAAAACCTTTCCATGGAAGGGCTGGTGAGCCTGTGTACACACACGAGGAGCTCCGCATCTGCGAAGGGACTAACGGAAATCAAACACCCGGTGAATGGACCAAAATACAGCTGTGTGAAAATGTGAAGGACGCGGGCCAAGGAGGTTTTTAATAGATTTTTAGTGAACTGAACTTCCACTGAGCTTGGCAGGGTGGGAACACGGATCAGAAGGACGGGCTCTGCAAAAGGCAGACGCACCAAAGAAACTACAAGAAGTTATCAGTCAGCATCAAAGGCAGTATTTAGTCTCGTATCATAGAATCCCACAATTGGGTTGGAAGGGATCTTAAAGCCCACCCAGTGCCACCCCCTGCCATGGGCAGGGACACCTCCCACTAGCCCAGGTTGCCCAAAGCCTCATCCAGCCTGGCCTTGAACCCCTCCAGGGATGGGGCATCCACAGCTTCTCTGGGCAACCTGGGCCACTGCCTCACCACCCTCACAGCCAAGAATTTCTTCCCGATATCTCATCTCAATCTCCCCTCTTTCAGCTTAAAATCATTGCCCCCTTTTCCTATCACCACACTCCCTGATAAAGGGATATTACCCAGGGGACTCTTGGGTGGCACCGAGGAACTGTTTTGACAGCCGAACTGCACCCTGATCATCTAAATTCCTTTTCCAGTCAATGACAAGCAAAGGTACAACCCAGTTTATGTGAGCAGAAATGATTCGTGCCTTGATCCTCTCTCCTATCTGAGGACCATAAAGTGTCTCAGATGACATCAGCCATCAACGCTTAGGAGCTGAGCCGTTAATTGTCACTAATACAATTGATATTTTCACTAATTGCCCCTTATATCCCATGCACAAGTAGATACACTGCTTACATCTAAAATCAAATTTCATAGAATCGTTAAGGTTGGAAAAGCCCTTCAAGGATCATCAAGTCCAGCCATCAACCCAACACCACTCAAACCACTAAACCACGTCCCTGAGCACCACATCTACACGTTTCTTGAACCTCTCCAGGGATGGTGACTCCACCACTTCCCTCTGTGCAACTCGAGATAAATCCCACCTGGGTCAAAGCCAGACCTTGAGGCTTCCTGCAGAGTCAGCAAGGATGGAGAGGTACCAGGAGGTGTTTCATGCACCACTTATGGTTCCAAGTCAGGCGTCTTGGCTGAAACCACCTTTGTGGGCACTTAAGCCAAGCTGGCTGTCTGCACTGAAGGTGTGAAGAACAGTCGTTTGGACCACAAATGTTGTTCAGCAATGCGGCAGTAACCGTGAGGAGGTGCAGCCGGAGAGCAAGCTATTCTAGCTGGACTGACAAGAGAATGTTTGATCATGTCCTAAAGTACAGGAGCTGCATGATATTCCTTATCCTGGAGAAAAATGGCAAGATTTTATTTTCTGTTGTTGGCTCAAGGAGGGAAGAAAAAGTCAACAATTCACGGTGAGAAGGGGAATGTGCTGCATTAATGGGCAAATGTTGGTTTTAACTTCTGTTTCAAAGCGGATATAGCTTTTACAGCACAAAACACCCCAAAAATAAGGTGGAAACATAAGATTTTCAACTTTAGCAGAGTGAAACTTTCCATACATTGCCAACACATCCTCCCCGAGCACGAGAAACCCGTTTGTGGTGGGAAAACCCAACCTTCGGTGATGGGCCACATAACTCACTCATGCTGGGCCACACACACGTGGAGGTCACCCCCACCTCCTCAACAGATTTCCTATTGTTTGAGGCAGCTCCATCCTTCGGTGAGGGCTGAAGAAGAAAACCAGCAGCTGCTCCGCAAGCAAATACCGTCACTTTCTTTATGACCTCCTTGGGGTTCATAACTATGGCATTTCCTCTCCCTTCCTTATACCAGCCCTGCGTCAGCCTCGGGGGACGAAGTCAAACTGTTCTCTGGGAGAATATCGCAGCAGGTTGTTGAAACAAAGAAAAATAAATTCTTGCACTTTTCGTGTTTTATTACTCATTTTCTTGTTGCTTATGTCCCGGCAAACGCTTAATTGACAGCCTGGTATGCTGCTCTCTTAGAAATTCCATTTGGCAGTATCTTTGGCAGTCAAAGAAAATTCCTGTCGTTCTCCTTCCCAGGAATATTCGAAGATGCTGAGTTCCAGGCCTGCAGCCTGGACTGCCATGGCTTCTTGGGTGAAGAAAGGAGAGAAAAGGCAATAAAACCGATGACAGCATCACTTTTTAAAGCAGTTCAGGATGGTTGTCGTGTTGGTGTTGGGCAGTTAGTTGGAGACACAATATATGGTTCAGAGCCACCTTCCACCTGTGTTTGAAGGGACCAAGGCTGGAGGTTGCTGTCTTCTCCTCCCAGGCAGCAGACATGGACAGGATTGTGCCTGACTCTTTTATAGGAAAAAACAAAACAAAACCAAACAAAAAAAAAATCCATGAGGGATACATGAAATATTAAAAGAACATGACCCGCTCAATGGTCCCTAGCATGCTGAAATTTTAATTTTCTGCTTTAATTTTAACACTGAAGCCTGGCAAGGGAAAAAAACAAAAACCCCAAACCACACCACTTTTATCCACTCTCTATATGCAAGCAGCACAGCAGTCTTCAGCTGAACTCATCACGTAGGTTCCCTTTATAACTGATGAAAAGAACCAAGTGCTGTTGGGGTTCTTCAACAAATGACGGTCATCAGCTCTACGATATGATGAAAGGTACCCACAAACTGGATTGATCCTGGTGTCCATGGTCTATAGGGATACCTAGGGTGATGGATGCAGACAGAGGTGTCTCCATGGTGAGCTCCTACACTCAAGCCAAGGAACCCAGGTAGCCTCTAACCTGTTCAGTGGGGGACCACATTCAGTTAACCCCCAGGGCTTACTTTTCTTTCGACCATTTACAGAGAAGGCAACTGAGATGTGGAAGAGTTCAGTTAAATACCGATCTCCCACGGGAGCCAAGACATCCAGGACAGGAACTTAAATTCGTTAAATTCCTTCCATTCCTACACTGGTGCCAAGCTGGTGCCCATTCCCACATGCTTACAGGCAAGACTCCGTCCTGTGTCTTCCTCTTCCCTTATGCAGAGGAGAACAAGTCTAAGGAGATCGTCAGAGGTACTCCATGACGTCAGGAAGGGACAGAAAAATAATTTCCCCCAGAAATAGTGAAATTCCTATTAAAATGTCTCCCCACAAAAGTCCTCCAGGGAGCTGGAGCCTGGAGAGAAGGAGATCCTCTGCAATGATCAACGTTTGCTCCCAAGGTCTGCTAGCATCCCCCATACATAAATGTTCAAGGTTTATCCTGTCTGTTTAACAATTTGATGGATGTTCATGTATAAGATAGGGGCATCGGCACTGCAGCCGCTGAGAAAGATTACATTTTTTCTTCAGGAGTCATCATCTTCCATAAAGGGAGGCAGCACTCAACCAATTTCCCTGTGTGGCCCAAAATGAGTGGAGGGACGCACACCAAAGTGGAAAAAAAAAAATGCAGCCATCATTCTGCTTTCCAGAAACAACTGATATTGCTGCATTCCAGCACTTCTCTTGGAAGAAAATCTCCAAATCTAGAATTTTTTTCTGCAAAATTTAAACCTGCTTCTGGAGGACTTTGTAGAGCCAGCAGCTCTACAGGCTCTGGGGACAGGTTTGCAAAGACAAACAGCAAAGACAGGCCATGCATCGGCAAAATTATTTTGCAGGAAAATCAGTCAAAACTAATGCTGACCAGCTTTTTAACAAGCACAGCTGAAGCTGAATGGCTGCTACTGAATCCCCTTCGTGCTCCAGCGAAAAAGATCTACACACAAGCAATTGCCAGCCAGCTTGGCTGAATAAAATAAAGACCTGCAAGAAAATTATTTACAGGCAGGAAGAGCAGCAAAAATTTGGCTGTGAATTATTCCTGAGCCCTACTTTGCCCATTGTTAGTGAACTGACAAGTATCAGGAAAAACACTAAATTTACCAAATCCACACAAAAATGGGCTTCCGCTGGATGTGAAACTGGGCCCCAGGAATTCCCACCCAGCTGTCTTGCAGCGACACAACTCTCTCAAGTTCATGAATTGTCCAAACTGGGCAGAGCATGGGATGGAGGACTGTCCCCAGTGGGCAGTGGGGATGAGGATGTCTCGTTGCATGGGATGGATGATTTTTGCTGGTTGAATATGAATTACACTGTGTTATGAACCCCCAGGGCCATGAACTGGTCCTGTTTAGTTTCCAGTACGGATGCAGCTAGCACACACATACTTAAGCACACTTCAGAGCCTGGATTAGATGATTTCTCAATGCCCACTCAAACCACACTCCTGTAATCTTACCCTGGACATTTCTCGTCAGCAGGCTGTCCCCTGTCATCAGAGGAGATTAGTCAGCTCAGAGCCCCGTCAACCAAGTGGCCACAAACAACTCATGTAATTGCTACATGCTGATGCCACTGAGGTGAAAATACCCTTTTGAGACATTTGGCATCCTCCAGCCAGCCTGTTGCGGTTGTTTTTTTTTTTTTTTAATCCTATAATGGTTCTTATTAAGTCCATTCATTATGTTACAAATGATGGAGCTCTCCCACAATCAGTATCTCAGAGGAATCCGAGCTTCATCCGTGTAATCCGCAAGAGTTCTTTCATTTCAGAGATGCTTGGAAGAAGAGATTGCAATCAGGGCGATGGTATTTGTAAGGAAATTGGCATCCGACGGGGCTAGCTCAATAATAAAATAAACTGAGATAGATGCAAATAGAAGCACGAGGAATCAAACTCCCTCTTTTCAGCATGGAAGCCCAATCTTTTGGTCAACTGCCTCATTAGGCCACAACCCATATTGTTGGCTAATGCCGGGTTGCTACACGTCTCTGTTCTTGAGCTGCTGTTTCCACTGGACAAAGCCATGATTGCGGCATTTATAAGCCTCCCAGGGTACTTGCAGTTCCAGCAGTTGCTGTGAGAAGCTTGAAAAAGTCCAGCTGAGATTTCTGCTGCATCTTAATTTGCATCTGTGCTCTACTTTGAGATCTGCTGTGGAAACTCTTCTGCTCTTGGAAGAGTCGACTCAGCTTCTCCAAATGAAGGGACCTACTAGCTTATGATTGCTCAACAATCCTGACTATCCAGTGCTGCAGGGATTGGAACATCTTAGATCCATATAGGCTGGAAGGCATCTGTGGATGCCTCTGGTCCAACCCCTGCCCAAAGGAGAGGGCAGGACCTTGAAGCTGAGTGTTGGATATCTCCAAGGAAGGAGATCTCAGAAAACTCTCCAGGTGCCTGTTGCAGTATTTGACCACTATTGTGGTCTTAAATATTCTTCCCAATGTCGAATCTGAATTTTCCTTCTTGCAACTTGAGTCCATGACTCCTTGTCCATCTATTATATCCATCCCAGAAGAGTCTGGTTCTATTATCTCTACACCTTCCCATCAATTAATTTTCAGGAAACAAGCAGCTCTATCCTACACCTTCTCTTCTCCATGTAGAGCAAACCCAGGTCTCTCCACATACATCCAGTGCACCAGCCCCCCAGCCATCCTGGCAGCCCTTCCCTGGGCTCGCTCCAGTATACCCACGTCTTCCGTGCACTGGGAAGCCCCAGACTGGGTAGTGGTCCAGGTGTGGTTTCACGAGTGCCAAAGAGAGGAAGGATCACTTCCCTTCACTTGCTGGATGCAGTCTTGCTGGTACAGGGTTAACTTTCTTTGCCCACCCCACATTCATCTTTTTTTTCCCCAGGACCTCCTCATCCTTTTCCGTAAATCTGCTTTCCAGCTCACTTGGCACCCAGTTTGTTCTTTTCGGTGTTACAAATAGCATAATTACTTATTCCATTTGTTTTCTCTGAAATTTCAGTAAAACTGACTCATCAGTAATTCCTTCATTCATCTTTCTCTCCCTTTTTAAAGACAAGTGCTGCATTACCCCTTTTGCTATCTTCGGGAACCTCATCCATCTTCCACGTGTTCACTAGAACAGCCGTCACAAGCTCTGCAATTCCACTGGCTGTCTCAAAATATTTAAGGATGAAGCGAATGCAGCCAATTCGAAATTCCCTCGTGCTTTTGAGTGTTGAAACTGGCTCCTTCCCTACTCTAAACCAAGATCTCGCCCCCTTATCCCTGGCATTAACACCGCTCTCTGGTCACAGCTGATATTTTGATTTTCTCTCTCTCTTTCCCTTTCCCAACTGGCCATTTGAAACCAGAAACCTGAGCTGACCTCTTTGCATTCTTCTAAATGGATTTGTGCTCGTCCTCATCTTTTCCTTGAAACCTGTATCTCAGGTGCTCTTGCAAAAAGATGTTCTGGGATTTCCAGCTCTCTGGGCTCTGGCCCTGGCGTACAGGACGTAAAACACGATTGCTTTCCAAAATCAAACACCCATCAGCCTTGTGGTTGCTCTACAGCATCTCAAACTGACTGCATTTACCAGACATCCATCTAGTGCCATCTGACATACCTTAGTGTGTCCTCTTTGTTCTCCAGCCACCTGTATAAAGGGACATAAGTCCTGTGTCGTACTTTCTGGGCACATATGGATGTCTAAGATACATTGGCGCATCTTAAATTGCCTCCTGTTGCCCTTGGGTGGACAACTGGAGCCCTGAACCTCTGCTAGCAAGAGACCTCTTGCTGTCAACTAGCGATGGGAGGCTGGCTTCCAGGCGGTGTCTGAAGCAGGAGCTGAAACCCACCCTACGTGACTGCTCATCTCTGTACCCAGTTTATCCCTGTTCAATATTGCTAAGTTTTCATTATTGTTTAATATTCACTATTATTAAATGTGCTAAAGGCTGGAAAAACCCTAGTGACTTCTGACTCTCAATGCTTTGCACCCAGAGTCCTCCCCAACCGCTGCGTTGACTTTGATTGCTTCAGCTCACCCAGCGAGAGATTTATCTACTTTCACGCCGCTGTGACTAAGCACAGAAATCGCTCTACTGCTCCCACTGTCGCTCAGACGACACGTACCCCTCGTAAAACCCATCACTGAGAGTTTTGAAGCAGAACCAGGGTGGGCACAGTCAAATTCGGCGTTACTTACTGCAAAAGGAAAACAATTTCATGATTTCATGTAGCTCCAATTAAGCTGTCATAGTCATGGGGGAAAAGAAAAAAATAAAATAAATCACGTTCCAAGTCAGAGACAAAATCTTCCAGCACTGTCATCAGCAAGGGAGCAAACTGGGAATCATTATTCCTCCCGCTGGCTCCTCTTTGATGCTTCTGTGAGACGGCAGCGTGGAAGCCTGGTGGAAACCTCTCTGCTTGCTGCAGATGGTAAAGCGGATATCTTAAAACTGCAGCTGGAGCAGCAAATCTGGGATAGCCGCTCTGCTGACGGCGTTTTGATTATGTCAAATTGCATTTGTCACTCCTTAATATCCCAGGATTATTCCTTGAGCTGGCTGCTTTATCAGCCGCTGCAGACAGCACATTGCCAGTTTTCACCGTGGTTGCTTTCAGTTTGGGAATTTCCTTCTGTGAGAGGTAATAAAAATGTATTTATAGTAACAGAGTGTCTGAAGGTACAACCGGGCTCACGTCTTCAGGAGAGCAAGCCTACTTTATGCTGTGGAGACCCATTCCTTAGGGAATTATGAGTATTTTTCTCCCCTTCAGTTAAAATATTAAGAATTGTGAATTCCCGTTCCCCGTCGGCGATGTCTTTCCTTTCCATGGTGTGGTTTTGACCATCAGGACAGTGAGGCATTGGGCAACCTGGTCTGACTTAGATCTTGCCCCACGTTGAGCTGGAGGTTGAACTTGACATCTCCTTTCTGAAGTCTTTTCCAGCCTGAGTTGTTCCATGATCTCCATACCCTTGTGTTGTGAATGTTGTCCTGGAGCAACCTCCATCCCATCTGCTCTCCCAACATCTCCTGACCTCCCTTTTCCCTTTCTCTCCCCTGTGCAAGAGTAGAACCTGTGAAAGGCTAAAGGCACCTTACCTTACAAGGGCTAGTATGTGAAGAGAAAGAGCCTTGGAGCCTGTCCTGGAGAATTCGCCCTTTTGTTCAAACATTAAAGTGACATTTTTGTTCCAAATGGCCAGGATTCAAGAAGATCTTTGAAGCAGGTGATGGGCAGGTACAACCAGACTGGGCTTCCCTGCGGGAAGAGAAAGTAGAAACCCTCCTTAGGTCCCTCCTGTCCCAATGATTATCTTTCAATCAAGCACAGGCTGAATTTTAAGCACAGAGGGAGATTCAAAGCAAGGACATCTTCCTAATACCTTTTTTTTTTTTTTTGCTGCAACATCAGTAGAAGACCAATAAATGAAACTGCTCGTCAGCAGCTGGATCATCTCATTAGGGGCTGGCTGTGAAATCCTTAATAGTCAGATGGATCAGCTAGGGTGACATCTACCTGCAGAAGCACCATCTCGCACACCAACGCTCTGCGCCCGCGCGGAACAATAGTTTCTGGGTGGTCCCTCCTATAGGACACAGAGACTGATAGGAGGAAGAGCTGCCAAGCTTTGGGAAAGCACAGACCCTGCAGGAAGCTGTTGAAGCCTCTGTGGTGAATACACATGCCAGCTGAATTTATGTCCTGGGTGGATGGGATTTATTACAGCAGTGGTACTGATTAGGTTCAGAAAAAAAAAAAAAAAGAAAAGACCATGGTGCAACTCACACGCCGCCTTCATGGAGACGAGGAAGGACCAACACGCCACACTCAATGGCCAGTATCCCAGGGAAAGAAGGCACGTTTATCATGAGCAGCAGCTTCATTTATCATGAAGCACATCTTGAGTTGTGGCTCTTCACCCTTCCCTTCACAGTTTGTCCCCAGAGCTGTCTCAGACCTCGGCAATGTCCCACAAGGTCTACACATGGTCTTTGATGCATGTTCCTCTTCATTCTGGCATTTCCTCTCTGAAATAGGGATTAATTTGGACTTGCCTGATGTTCAAGTTTCCCAGAACTCAGCTCTTCTTCCGCAGTAGGGTGGCCCTGGGCATCCTCCACACTAGGAACGTCACATCCTGTTTGGTATCTCATCTGTTCACCTCTTCTTCTCCACAGAGAGGTGGTTTATCCCTCAGTGAGACACGATGGTGATGGAGCTGGCTATGGAAACCCAACCTCACGTGTAGATCTTGTGGAACGTTGCCAAGGTCTGCACCTGTTCGTGCTGCCAGCTATGTGCTGGTCCAAGGTGGACCTCTCTCTTGATGTACCTGGTCCCTAAAGACCAGCTGAGCCCAATGCCACAGAGCTCGTGAGACCCTTGCAAGAGGAAGAGCATCAGCAGTCACTCAGTCCTCCTTCAACCCACCAAGCTGCATCCATCCTGTGTCCTGTGATGCTCATCACATTAATATCAGGAGTTATTTGTTCATCCTCCACTTTGGGTTCACATCTTGCCTGCATCGCTCTCTCGGGGTGCCTCTGAAACAAGGCTACGAAGAAAGAAGAACCCAGCTTTGCTCTCGGAGCTTCCGTCTGCTTTGACATTTGTTTTCCTTATTTGCCTTTAGCATCACGAGCAATGTATAGGCTGTCATCAGAGGGAGGGGGGAGACCACTCAATACCCTCCTCTTGCGTTTCGCTCCGACTGAAAGCCACCCATGTGGATTTTAAGGCTTGGCTAATTTCCCTTCAGTTCTGCAAGCTATCAATCACCTATGACCATACGACTGTTGTTCTCTCTCTCAAAGAGGGAAATAATTGAAACCAAAAAAAAAGAAAAGAAACAGAAAGACTGAAAGGAGAACTATACAGTCTCCAAGGGATTCTCTCAAAAACAGGCATCCCCCTCCAGGGCTTGGACTCCGTCCCAGACACCAGAGCGGGGACGGGAAGCCTACCACCCAACAGGACAGTGGCCTGGGTTCTGCAGCACCCTACGAGGGACACCGTGACTCTTGGACTGACGAGCTTTGTTCTGAGAACCCAGGCTGCATCCTGAGGCATGGGAAGACGCAGGATGCTGGGGAAGCGACCAGATTTTAAACCAGGGAAAAGCAGAAGTGGGAAGCTCTGTTTTGCTTAGGCTCAAAGATTTCCTATCAAAGACTGCACAGCCACAAACCTCAGATGTTCATTAACATATTTGCTAAATCATCAGCATATGCTAGCTGCCAGTAAAAGCACACAACACGCTCTGCACCAGGAAAAGAGATGGGCTGCTCAGCAGCTTCTTTTGCCTCATCTTCCTCCCAGCCCACAGACCGAGCAACGATGTTGGGGAACCTCACCCCAGTATCATCTTCCCTCCAGCACCCATCGTCCAGGCAGGAATTTCTGCCATCACCAATGGCGTGAGCAAATACCCAGTAAGGACCACACTTGCTGCTGGTGGAGCATCATGCCTGCGCATCCTGAGCGGCCACACAAGACTCCCCTCACCCAAAGGATGCTACCCATCTAACAGGGCTAAAGCACTGTTTGTTTGAAGGGGGTTTTTTTGTTTCTCTCACCAGAAATTGTGAATTTAGGTCAACCTGAGCCCCTTTTCCAGCTGAAACCAAGTTTGCAACCTGAGGAGACCTTGAGCAGAGCGAGCAGCTCGTGTAGCCTGGTCCACCTGGCGTTGTATCACGGCTGAAGTCAATGGCTGGCGTATCTGGTGCTAAGACAGAAAAGCCTGTTGCCAGGAACGCGCATGAAGAGGTTGTTTTGTTCCCTGTAACAAAAACTAAAAAAAAAAATCCCCAAAGCTCCCAAACATCTCAAATGTCCATTGCACGGTGGAGGCTGCTGTACCACCATGAAACAGAGCGGGCTTCTCAAGAGATGCAAAACAATTAAAAGTGAGAGAAGTAGATTTTTTTACCCCCTCCCACCAAAGGAAAATAATCTCAGCCTACAACAGATTTATTTTGGCAAACTGTTGCACGGAATGGGGGCGGGGAAAGAAGTGGGACAATGTACAGAGAAGTTTCTGAACAGTTCTGCTTTCACCTCAGCCACCGCTGGAAACTTTTCTGACTCCTCTGCACGTAGGTGAGCTCTGGTCACCCATAGAGAGCAGATCTGTGCATGGTGACAGGACACCTCAGAGCAGTAACTGAGGACATACAATCTACCTTCTGCTTGATAGTCCTCTCTCGTCTAACATGGTCATGAAAGCCTCCAACGATGGAGGTTTGTCTGTTTCCCCAGCTAGTCAGTTTAAAATTTCACCTATTTATTGCTGTGACGTGTTTCCTAGACTCTGCCCCATCTCCTGCCGCTTTGGACCATCAATTACCAGGGGACACCAATAAAAATTCCCTCCTTCCATCTCTGCAGCTGCCTCCTGAGGGTTTGAAGATCATTTCCATGCTTCCTTCCCATGTCATCCTTTTGACACAAGCCAGTCCTTCAGCTTTTACTCCTGCTTCAGGTTTTTTCTTCTTTGGATGCTTTCCTGGAGCAGGATGCTTCACAACTTTGCAGCACTGTGGATTCCACATACCACCATAAATTCTGTGTAGTTTTACATTTCAAGTGTTTTCTTGCCCCAAGATGCAAATGGACCAAAATTACAGTAATCCAAATAATCTTACCCCAAAGAATAGTAATGATTTGATACAGGGCAGTGGAGAAACCAAAGACACAGGACCAACAGGCAGGAGGAGAAGTGACTCCATCACCCAGCTAGCTCAGCCTTGGGTGCTGTGCTCAGAATTTTAATTTCTGCAGGTTCCATCCCCACGAAACTTTGCAGAAAACACCCTGTCACCTCAACCATCACCTGAAGGACCGAGACAGCCAAACACACAAGCACGGCTGAGAGCGAATAGATTTGCTGATTGGACCATGGAACTAGGAAGATGGCAAATGCTCACGATTTAATGCCATTTCAGCATCTGCTGTCTTCAGAAAGAAAAACAAACACTTCTTCCCTTTCATCATCAGACTTTGGGAGGGTTTTTCCCATCGCCTCCCTGTTGAGTCTCCCTCTTCTCCTGAAGAATCCACAACACTAATAATTTATTTTGTTTCAAGCTGATTTAAGTCTAAGAGCTTTCTGAGGCATTTAATTTTTTATGTTGTAAATAAGGCACTTAGCAGCAAGAAAAGTCCTGCAGTGACCCATTTAAAAACTGAGACCAGCACATCTTACACCAGGATGCAATATTTTAGACCTTCCTTTTTTCTTTCTTTTCTTATTTTTCAGACCTTGCTTTTTCTTTTTTTTTTTTTAAGACCTTTGTTAAGACAGAGGTTTCCCTCCCACCATTCCCCTGCCACCTGCAAAAGAAGGTGACATTCATGGACAGGCATCCTGAAGGATGTCCCTGGGCGCATCCAGGAGGCCAGGAGTGGGTTTGTGTCATGGTTTCAGCTGGGACAAAGTTAAATTTCTTCCCAGCAGCCAGTGTGAGGCTGTGTTGGGGTTTGTGCTGAGGAGAAGCTGATCACACACTGATGGGCAGAGCTGCTGCCAGGACACTCAAGGACTTTCCAGCTTCTCTGCTGTGCCCGTGTCTACAGGGGCAGGAGAAGCTGATCTCAACCCCCAAGTCTCTTTTCCCTTTACCCCTTCAGTTCTCTCCCTTGTCCCCAGGAGATGGGAGGGTGAGCGAGCGGCTGTGTTGACTTTGGCTCCCAGCCAGGGTCAAACCACAACACCAGTGCAGAGACTGCGGGGGTACATTGTCTCACTGCCTCTAACAAGAGCACGGACCCTTAGATGGCCAACATAGGGAATGAGAAATACTGTCCTAAGAGAAGAAAATAGGAAAGGTTTCCTCCAAAGGAAAGGATGGTTTATAAATTTCTTTTTTTGTTCTGCCCCAGTTCCTCATCCTACTGTTTTGCATTTTTATAGCAATTCCTCTTTTCCCATGATTACAGATATATTAATTAATAGTGGATGACCCAATAGAGTAGTGACACCCAAGCAACTCGGAACATATTGGGGAAAGTGAGGGGGTTTGGTGGTGTGCTTAAATTTTGCAATAGCTTTCTGGTGGCATCTTATGCCACATCCTCTGCTGGAGGGCTGGAGAAGGACTCAGTTTTGCATCAAAGTCTTCATCCATTGGGGATGGCAGAGAAAATTCCCCAAATCAAGTCATAGTCAATTCTAATTCTCTAAGCACTGAGCTCAGCTCTCCGTTCCCTACCACAGTTGCTTTGATGCATCAAGACGAGCAGCACAATGACAGTGGCAAGGTCCAGGGTGAACACAGATTTGTTACAATAATCACCGGTTTAATCACAGTTTATAGGATCCCTGAATTATTTGATGGCTGCTGTCATCAGCTCCCATCATCTTCCCAGAGCTCTTCAAAGGCAACACAAGTGCAAGGCAACGCACGTAAATAAAGGTCTGGTCATATAGTGTCTGTAATAAATATCAACCATTGCAAATAATCCTTTCTCTGAAATGGATTTATACACCCAAACAAAGATAAGACTATTAATTTGGATGACTTAATCTCTTCCCCCATTGAGAAACTGGCAGACAGCACATCAAAAATCTCTACCTGTCCACCGGTTATTCATAAAATAATTTATGAGAACAGGACTCTCACCCACAGAGTGCTTTTTTATCACCACTTCATGAGAAGTGTTCAGCATTTGTCTTGTTTTACTGGCTTTACTGACCCCGTCCCATCAATCCTGCTCTTGCAACAAGCAAGTGCTAACATTTAGACTCTGATGAGATTGTAATGGCCGGACATTAAATCTTAGCAACCAGTTAATGCTCTGTCCTGCCAATATTGTAAAGATACTACAGCAAAATATTTGCATTTTAGCTCTTTTTACTGCCCCAAGTTCAGATTTCTGCGTTTTGAGGGTGTCTTCTACCATTTAACGAGACACTTAGAAGAAAAAAAATTCAGCCTTTAACATATTTCTTCATAATGAACAGTTTCTTCTTCCCCGTGGTGACCCACTGAAGGTAAGATTAATTCGGGAGGGAGGATGTCGGAACCTGGTGCAATCTAGTTCTACAGTCAGTTATATTCACACCAAACCGTATTCCACCCAACTGAAAATGGGTAATATTACTTCAGAGATACACGAGTTCGCAGAGAACCGCCTGGGCTCTGCATACGGATGAAGACCTGGCCAGGCAACATCTGTAACACGGAACAGCTGTTCTAAAAAAAAATAAAAATGTTTTGCTTGAAAGAAAGTGATGGAGCAAAGACCGAATGCGTTGAGCAGAGCCTGACTTAACGTTGCTGCATTCGTCTACGCGGAAGCCAAAAATCTTTCAAAAATCCGTGCTGATGGGGAAACCACTGAACATTTTCACTCATTCATAAAATGAGCAAATTTCTTTTGGGCTTGGGACCTTCTGAGAAATGGCTTCTACGGTTCCAAGCTCTGACTTCATTCTCTACAGGCAAATAGAGTAATACAGTGGCTAAAAAAAAATACAGATCGATCACATTTGGATAAAAGTGTGTTAGTCCCCCTACGGTACACACCCAGGCTGTTCTGAACAGACCCAGAAATCAGCACTTTTCCCCCTAATTCTTTGTCCCCAGTGTCATTGCAATCACAGGAGACAGTAAGGGTAGATAGTGGATAGATACGTATCTCTAGGACACATTCTCCATATCTGTTCAGACAAAACAAAACTTAACAAAAAGCAAATAAAAAAAGCTGATTTTTTAAAAAAAGCTGATTTATAAAATACCCACATGAAGCAGTTTTGATATCTTGCTACAGAACACCCCTCTGGCTACACATTTACCATCCTGCATGCTTTTTCGCCATCCAGCATCCTTTCGGTACCCATTAACACCGACGAAAGAAGGGTTTGATTTTCCATTGTAGGGAACTGGGAGTTGTTATTTACACTTGCACACAATGAGCAGAAAAAAGCCCTACCCTGGAGAGCTGGCCCCTGAATGCTCTGAATGTAATGAACTCTTTACCTCCCTTTCTGATTTCTTCATTCATAGATGGAGATGCTGAGGTTCAAAAAGCAAAGTGATCTTTCCCTCACTGACACAGAACTGGATTCAACCACCTCGACGCCTCATGCAAGAGTCATTTAGCAAATGGGGGAAACAGAGAGTGTAGAAGACAGGGCTGCTGAGTCAGCACCTCTTGGAAAGATTTATTTTAATTGTCAAACAGATTCCTGGAGAGGAGGTGACGACACTCTCATCCGGAGCTCAAAGTGAGAGGTTTCTACTGTGGAAAAAGAACATAAGGAAAAATATCCCAAAATATCCTTTCCAGTGCATTAAATCCATAGCAAAGAACTAAATGGCAGGACAATCCTGCCCACAGTCTCTCGGCCCTGGTTTTTGGACAATTTGGGGATCATCAGAAGAGCTGTGCTCTCATTTAATGCACCAAAACACGAAAAAAAAAGAAATAAAAAAGAGAAAAAAAGAAGTACTTGGCTCTGTCCCAATTCCCACCTGGTGCCGTGCTGAAGGGATGGGGCTGAGCGTAGAGTCCAGCCAACCCAGACTGGTGTGGCCAAGGAAGGCAACTGGAGAGCTGCCATCAGCCCGTCCCTGCCTGCTGGTAGCCGATAGCGGAGATCCCGTCACTCCGGCTGCTGGAGACACCCTTGGGGCATTCTGAGAAACTCTAAAATTGTTTTTTTTTCCCCTCCAATTAATTAAAACAGCTATCTGTGGCATCCAGAGCAGCAACATTTTTAATCTCGCATGTCAAGGCAGCCGTCTGTCCTTCCTCCCTGAAGCTATAGGAATGTGTCCTGTTCCAGATAGGGAAAAGCAATCATGGAGAAGCGGATAAACACATTGCTGCCCTGTGTTTTGGCTCTCCCCTCCCTCCTTTCTGCTCTTTCCATCCCTTCACTTCTCTGGGCTATTTTTTCCCCATATTCCTCAATTCAGTGCAACCTCCCAGGGTTTCTCCCTCTCCCTGGAGAGAGAGGACGAGTACTACTGGAGCAAAGCAGAAAGCTTGATAACCTGGTTGACTACAAGCAAGGGTCTCCACTGACTGTAGGAGATGACCTGGGGTACCCCATCTTTCTTCTGCCTCCTGCTGCAGAAAGGTGTTTCCCCCAAGTCCTGCATGATGCTGGTTTATTCCAGCTGATCTTGGGTGTGAAGATCAAGACTAAGATTCATTTCTGTCCTTGTCCATCTCATCGCAGAAGGGCTGACAAGGAGATTGACTGCGTGAGTCACGCACTGATGTTCCCACATCCCATGCTATTATCCCCAACACAAGCCAACTGATAGTTCTCCCAAAAAAAACCTAATTTCTACATGACTTCACGAACAAATTCATTGTCTTACATCAAAGTGCTCCGTCGCCTTTTAAGGGTATTTGTCATCCTCATTCACACGTTAAAATGCTTAAAACCAGGTCTCCTACAAGAGTAACATTCATCAGACAAAGAACACCACTCACAGATGTTGTTTAAATACCAAGGAGAGAGAGAAGATTTGATTCAAGAGTCTTTAAATGTCAAGACCAACAGCCTGGATTTATCCACCTCCTTCTCTCTAAGCAAGTGGTGGCTTTGGCAAAGGGACTCGAGTCTCTCCCATTGTTGACGTGATGTCTTGAATGATGTTTTTGAAACCATGAAGTTGTGTATAACTATGACGCATTGCTAAGAAGGGTGTGAAGAGGAGGATAAAAGCCTGGAGAAGATGGACAAGTTGCACTTTTACATTAACACCTTGTTTATGTGAGTAAGGCTTAAACTGTCCCAGTACAAAGAGACTCAATATTCCTAAAATCCAGCAGAGACGGGAACACCAGCAGCGGGGTCCTGGGCTCCCCACGCCAGATGAAATCATCAGTACACTGAGAGCTTTAACAAAACCTAAAACACAGCCTGAGTCAGGACAACTAATTTTTTTTCTTCAGTCATTGCAGAAGAGATGCTGAGAAACTAAAGAGATGCTCCAATTTCCCTTTGGGCAAATTCCTCCGCGTCCCAACCCTTTTCTTAGACACATTTCAACTAATTTGCAGTTTCCGCTGTAAAATTCTGCTGGAAATTTCCCCCCTGCAGGTCTAAAAGGAGAGACAACCTCCATCTGACTGGTGGAAAGGCAGTGACATCCCCTCCGTTTTCTACATTAAGGATACAGAAAATGGGAAATTAAATCTGTGTTTGCGCCTGTTAAGACTCATCTTGATTTTGACGTGGGGAGCGTATGGACCCACTGCTGTGGGTTCCTGCTCAGGTGAGTGTCTGGGCTGGTAACAAGGGTAAAACCATCCAACTCCTGGGAAACTTATGCCTCCAGGGAAAAAAAACCCATCTGTATTACACACAGACCCAAAAGGGTCTTTATTTGGCTAGGCTGATGGAGCTGAAATGTTTTAGAGATAGACCGACCAAGCACTCAAGCCTGAATTTAGGGTTTGAACAATTTAGAATCAGAGGAAGACAATTTTGACGTGTGTTTCAGAGGGGTTTGGTGTTCCCTGACTCTTTGGCTATCAGCTTTCTCAGCTACTGCAGCAATAAAAATCATATCCAGACTGCAGAGGAAATCTTTGCGTGCCAGCCCTTCGTTCACACCAAGTGTGAAGTTAGGTGTGGAAAGATGGTCGTGATCTTAGTTCCTCAGGAAGCAAGGAAAATACTTCTGGAAAAAAAAAAATGGGAAAAGGAGAGAAAGTTGGAACAGGAAGGAGAGAGGGACTCGGAGAAGGAAGGTGAAACATGATAAATTAAAATTTCCCCTGAAAGCCCCAACCGCTCGTTCTCTGGGGTTGAAATTGGAGCTGGAGGCTGCCTTTTGGCTTCCAAGCCTTGGGTTTCCTTCAGCTCCTTCTATGCAGCCCTTGTCCAATTTATTGCACTTGTGGAACTGATTAGTCCAAAGAGGAACAACCGCCCTGAGAAGGGTTATTTGAAACTCCAGCAATAATCACTTTATTCTGAATTCCTCTGGGACTCCAAGAGGGCAACTGCAGGTCTCAGCGTAGAGAAGGAGCATTGAATATACTCAGAGCATCGACACAAAATATTCTCACCAGGTGATGTGGGCACACGGAAGAAAAAAAGGTCAGTCATTTTACTAGAAATAAGAGGTGGGAGCACGATAAATAGAGTAAATAATTCAGAAAATAGTTAAAAGCCATGAATAAGGATGCTACAACAGAGTTCAAATAAATCCTGGCTCTGCAGGGGTCAGGCAGAGGATTTTTCCTTCTCCGTGGCGTTGTTCTGTGTTCCCTGTCTGCATTCCCAGGTGTGTTCCAGCACGAGAAACAAGCCTGCAGCCAAAGCTAGAAATTATCGTTTTATTCCTTCACTGATGGGGAAGCAGAGGGGAGAGAGCTCTGAGTATCAAAATTCAGAATAAAAGCAAAATTAAAACGTGGAAGAAAAAGAAAGGGGGAAAGAAGAAAAAAAAAGCCCATGATTGACTGGAGTAATAAAAATCAGCCCAGGTGAATTTGAAACTTGGCGTGCCTTTGTGTCGTGCCTGCTCAGAAATTCATCCTGGATCACTGCGACCCAGCCCAGGTTTGTTTGAAATGTGATCCCGTCCTGCCCAGGATTGGACCAGATTGATGTGGAACGGCACAAATTGGCTCTGGACCACTGGGGTTTTGGCCCAGGTTCCAATGCTGATCTCCGAGGAGCTGGGGGAGGCTATGGGGAAGGGGGCAGCTCAGAGAGGAGGCACCAGGTTCACCTGTTCTTAGCCAAAATAACAAGACCCATCCAGTTTATTTTCATCTGAACAGGTATCAGAGGGGATTTTTTCCTTTTTTCTCTTTTTTCTTTTCTTTTTCCCTTTTTCTTTTTCCTTTTTTTCCTTTTTCTTTTTCCTTTTTCTTTTCTTTCCTTTTTCTTTTCCTTTCTTTCCTTTTCCCTTTCTTTTTCCTTTCCTTTTTCTTTTTTCTTTTTCCCTTTTTCTTTTTCATTTTCCTTTTCCATTTTATTTTTTTTTTCTTTTTCCTTTTTTACAGAGGATAAAGAGAAAGGAGTCACTTTCAATCCCCACATGGCAAAACGATGACATACTCCTTCCCAAGAAGTCAATTATTTTCACAAAGCCTCACATGCTTTCCCTTGGCATGAGCTCTGCCCTCCTGCTCCTTTGAATCACCATCCCTCCTTGATTAATTCTGTCACAAGAGCGAGCGCAGCTCCGAGCAGGGGAAGTCAAACCGGCTGGATTTCATAAACACTTTCGCAAGCCCACAAATCTTTCACCGGAGCTCAAAGGGAAATTAATTCGTTACATAAATCTTAGGATAAGCGCCACGTTTGGGAGGCTTCCTGGTCTTGTTTTATGAAACAGGGCTGGGCAGAGCCACAGGTTGGGCTCGTGGGACAAAGGGTTGTTTTGGAAAGGCAGGAGCCATTATAACAACATTAAAACACCTGCTTTCAAAAAAAAAACCCCAAAAAACCCCAAAAAACCCCAAAAAACCCCAAAAAACCCCAAAAAACCCCAAAAACCCCCAAAAAACCCCAAAAACCCCAAAAAACCCCAAAAAACCCCCAGGATCAAACACTTAAAATTTAGGAAATGCCAGAACTAAGGTCACCATGCAATAAAACTGGGTAAATAGGGGTTGGGGTTTTTTGGGGGGTGGTTTTTTTTTTGTTTGCCTGCCAAAGCTAAAAAAAAAACCTATTAGCTTCAAACGAAAACAGATTATTTGTTTGACTGGGGGAAGGGACTGGAATCAATCCCTTGAAATGAAATGGATTAATGAGATTAAAAATAAAAGCCTTAACGACTTCATTTGGGATGAGCTTGGAACCAAAATGAACATATTGCAGAATGATCAAACCCTCTCCAAATAACGTCTAGATCCAGCTTTGAAACAGAAGCATTGCTTCCTCTTGACATTTTCTCTTTGAAACGGCTGAAAAACCTTCTGAATTTTTCTTTATCCAGCACGAGCCACGTACCTCGTCTTCCATTTATTCACACACACCCCCACAGACTGCAGTTTCCCATCAATTTGCTATTTACATCCCAAATACATTTGGTTTTAATTGCCAACATCTATCTTCTGTGCGAGTATGCGTGACAGCCTAACCGAATACCATCGTATGCTCCTCTGGCCCAACATTTGGGGCTCATCACCGATTTTTTGCATAGGATGGATGGGGCTTGCTGGAGAAGAAAATGTCAGAAGTGTGCTTTCTTCTCCTCGTTTGTGACCCGTATTTTTGTCACTGACCCATCCCTACTCGGGAGGTTGGATAGTTTGTTTTTCCTGGCATCCCTGCAGCATTTGTGACACTGATGCTTAAGAACTTCCCAAACAGGAATCCACCATGGCAACACTCAGGAGCGGAAAGGATGCCACCGCAGCATCCCACAACACCGGTGTCAATACAGTCAGCCTGAGAACGTCTGCTGGTTTGTCAGGGGATGAGGAAGGGAAATCGATAGGTGCTTCAGGAGGGATTTCTCTCTGAAATTTAGATAATTAGCTGTCAAATCAGGCTTTCCAGACTCCCTCTGCAATGTCAGCTATTCTAGAAGACAATCACACCATTCCCATGAAAAATATATCCTACAATATGAAGAAAAACCTCAGAACATACCTATTTTCTTCAATAACATGGTCAGAGTGAGCCCAGCTCCAACTCGGATGTCCAGCCTAGGAAAGACAAACACCCTCCCCCAGGGTCTTTTATTTCAGAGCACTCAGCTGTGTGCGATGTTTTTTGATGCTGGAGGCACAGCACCCATCAGCTGCAGCTGTGAGCCCTCAGCACTTCTGCAAACTGTTACTTCAGATCAGGCATTTGGATTTCTTAGCTGCCAGGTGCTTAAAATCAGGTGAAAGGATCAGGCAAAACCATAGAATTATATATATAATAGTTTGGGTTGGGAGGGACCTCAAAGCCCACCCAGTGCCACCCCCTGCCATGGGCAGGGACACCTCCCACTAGCCCAGGTTGCCCAAAACCTCATCCAGCCTGGCCTTGAACCCCTCCAGGGATGGGGCATCCACAGCTTCTCTGGGCAACCTGGGCCACTGCCTCACCCCCCGCACAGCCAAGATCTCATCTCAATTTCCCCTCTTTCAGCTGAAAACTGTTACTCCTCAGACTGTCTCTACACTCCTTGATGATGAACTTGGTGTCCACTTAGCAACTGTCTATGGTCAAGGGGCACAAATGTGGGAGTATTCAGCATAACCCAGGATCACCTCTCCTCTTTCAGCAAGTTCAGCAGAGATGTCAATATGTCGCCCAGAATCACTGAATAATTTAAATTTGAAAGGAGCCATGGAGGTCAGCTGAAGACAAGAAGCAAAAGGGAGTGTCCTCCCTTATATACAGAGCAGGAACTGATGGATGAACGTCCACTGCCCATGTGGAGGGGCAACACCACTGCATCATCTTAGTTATAAATTTTTCCCTTTATCGTGCAGGAGGTAAAAGGCTGGAATAAAGCCAGACTGCTTGGTTTTCATTACATAGCCAACGACAACTTAGTAAGTAAAAATGATAGATTTTATTAGACCTCATAATATAACTGGAGGAAAAAAAAGGTGAATTTTCAGATACAAGAAGCCTTTTTCAGAAGTGGAAAAGCAGCAAATGTCACAGTTAAATTCAAGTTGACAGCTCAGCTTAATGAGCTGTGGATCCCTTAGACCATCTGTCAGCAAAGATGGTATCTGCTCAGGAGGGCAGGGAGCAGGACGGGGAGAGGCGGCAGCTCGTTATCTTCCTTGAGGAAGGAGGACACAAGGAATTCACGGCGCATGGAGTAAAGAGCATTTGATGGAGGAGGAAGAATTGTATGTCAGATTGCAAAGCTTGGTGTCCAGATCCTTCATGAGAAGATGTTTTACACCAAGGCTCAGGACGGAGGTCAGAGTCCACGCATTTTTGCATAAGAAATGTTCCCTCAAAGGTTGTGGGTTCTGTCCCCTCTTGATGGAGTTGGCTCGTTTTCCTGCCCGTCACCACACACGCTCCAAAGGAGTTCTGCTCCCTCCTTTAGGACCATGCCTTGTGCCATGTACGTGGTCACCAGGATTTGGGGTCTGGCCCCATGCACTTCCCAGAACCATTTCTCCAGATGGCCAGGGTAGGAGGATTGAGGTAATTCCACAATTTTTTTATATCAGCAGGAGCTGGTGATCTTTAGGGAGGTGTCTTCCCTCCACCAGGACTTGATGAAGGCCAACAGTAAGCTTAGATCACTACTTGAAAGGAATTCATCCTCTTGGAGGGGGGTTTCCTTCCAGGCATGGACCTCAAGGGCAATAAATATTTTTACAGCCACAACACGATGAATGACTCCAGCCGGAAGAGACCATGTGATCTCCTCCGCAGACCCAAACAAGCGAATAGTCATCTTTTTAGAGAACAAAAGGTCAAAGGAAGGCTGGGCTGAGAGATCTTAGCTTGGAAAAACAGCTCCTTCATCATGAAAGAGTCGGGGCAGCGCACACGAAGACGTCACACGCGTTGGGAGGGAACGAGCCTTTCCGACACGAAGAGCGATGTTCTCTATCAGATGGAAACAATAGCACGGTCCCGTGTGAAGGCATCTGTTTCAGTTCATGGGAACTGGATTTTTCTCACTCTCTGTGGGTTCAACTCATGAATGCTTGGTGGGGGGGTCTTTGGTTTTTTGCATGTTTCTTTGCTGGTGAGAGCATCCTGCAATGCACACGCTGCTACCCCCATGACACACCTGAAAGGGATGCTCCAGCAGCAACTGGGATCCAGCCTTTGGTCTGGAAACTCTTGAACCTCCGGTCACACCCCAGCTCTCCACACCCCCTTGTCTAGTCCTGGTAACTGTAGGTCCCCACCTGCTAGCAGAAGATTTCTCCCTTCCCCAAGTGTCTTGGAAATAAAAAACCTAAAACCAAGAAAAATGCTGCACCTTGCAACAATTGCCCCATTTTTAGCAAGTTTAATAATAACATTTCTTGGCAATCGTGGAAGCCATCTGGAACAAGAGACACCTCGTAACCAGAAAGCTGAGGACAGCTTGATTGTCTGTTTGCTATTAAACGTTTATTTTTTGCTTTACGAGGAAGGGTGGGGATAGGAATGCTGTATTTATCAGCCTGGCTTGGATTGCTCGCCTCCCACATGCTTCACACTTCAGCAGACGGGGAAATGTCTCAATCATGTACCTGTTTCCTTTTGCAACGCCTCCAGCAGGGAAAGCATCATGACCCGGTGTGATCTTGGACACACACAATCCATGGCACGTCCAGGAGTAGTTGTTGCCAGCAATGGCAGTGACACCCTTGGTGTCCCCCCACCCCATGACCATGGAGGACATGGCTTGGCTGAACCAGAATTCAGAAGCTACAGCTGTCTCTCCTTTCTTCCCACCGCTGGGATTCAAGTACTTTTGTCCAGTTCATCCACACGACGTAATAAAGCCCAGGAGCTGAGCTCATGAGAAAAATTGTGTCAAGCACCACATTCTGGCATCCTTCTTTACCAGAGGGTAGCAGAAAGGTCTTCTCCCTGGAGGTGTCTGATGAGGGAGAGGAGTGTAGGCGAGGAGAGAAATAAAGCCTGCAATGTTGGCTGATCTCCACTTTCCTCCGTGTGCACGCAGAGCAATCCGCCAATTCTGGGAGAGGTTACATGAAGGATGCTGGTGCTGGGTTTCTCTCCTTCCATGACATCCTCACCTCTCCTGGCTCTGGATCCCACCCGTTACACACCCACCAGACAAGCCGAGGTCAGAGAAGCCCTTAGGAGAGCAGAGTGGTCGGTTCACGCAGCGGTTGAGAGGACATTCAGAGGGCAACTGGCTGCTAAGTTGTGTCAGCTCAAGATACGCTAAAGCATCCTTCATTCCAGGCAATAAACCTCCCTAGACATTCAGTCCTGGGGCAATACCTTTTTCTAAATCCAAACACGACCTTGACAGCCTTCTTCCAGGCACATTGTACCACCACCTCCAAAAAAAACCCAAAAAAAACAAACAAAAAAAAAAACCCAACACAACCCACCCAAAAAAAACCCATAATCAAAGAAGCTCTGGAGATGGGTAGATGGGTCCCCAGCAATGCAATTCCAGACTGTGTTTGTAAAGTCAACGGTGTTTGTAAAGCAAACACTAACCACATGGTTGAAGGCGAGCGTGATGAACTCAGTCACGTAGTAAAGCTGCCCATCGGGACTCATCAACGTCAACACCAGCTAGAAAAACAAAGACTAACAAAAGAACCTACATCTGGGTCACAATCCTGGTTGTGGGCACCACCTCCCCATCTCCAGCAAAGCTGTCCAGACAGCCCAAGGGTACGTATGGGCTTCCTGAACTCGCCTCAATCCTTCTACTCATCCCAGGTTTGGACATTTGTTTTCTTCTGGAAGGAGGTGAAGAGAGAAGAGGGGGAGAGATGAGAGTACCCGTTGTGAAATAATGAAATATCGACTCAAAAGCAACACACCAGGGAGGGAGCCAGATGAAAGAGAGAGGGAACTGTATTATTACAACGCACAAGATGCTTTGTCCCCGCAGGAAAGCACAGTAATGACATCAGATCCCACGAATTCCCTCTTGCTGATTATTTATTTGCAAACACATCTTCTGGCCAAGATAAAGCCGGGTGACAAATGGAATCAATACCCTGACCCCGAATGACTCAGAAATATGTGGGTAAAAATACAACCACGTTTGAACTGCATTTATTTTGGGAGGATGGTTGTCGTGTTAAAGAGCACCGAGGGTTCCACGACACAGACGAGCAGAGCAGCCATGTGTTACTAATAACCACGAACCCTGTAGAGCTTTGTTGGGTCCACGGAGTGGCCCGGAGGAAGACATGTAGCATGAAACTCAGGCACAGAGTTGGGAAAGTCAATTTGCCCAAGACCACACAGTCTGGATATAGTCACTTCTCTGCCCTCCAGGGCAAAGTGGTTGACTTTGCTGAAGCAGAATTCAACCAGTAGTGATGGCTTAGGAAAATCCCGTTTTTAATTAAAAACTGGCATAAATTTGCTGTTGATATTTTTATTAGCTGTGTTGTTGCAGCCGTGATGATCCAGAAATATAGGGCATGGCAAGCTTTGAGCAGCAAGGTAATTTATTTTCATAGACAAAATTCAGGTAAGCTTTCCTGCCCGTAGTGTTTCTCAAAAAATCTCATGGAATGTATCAATATTGATCAAAACCAACTTTTGTTTCTTTCCATCCAAAACTTCCCAAGTGGAATCTTCTCCCTGATCCAGCTGGAAACCAAAATTTTTTTTAGCCAAAAGTGGAGGAAAAAAGAGACCAGGGGAGGGGGGAGAGGGTCTAAATGACAAGTTGAAATTTTCCACCGAGCATCTTGCCAAAGAGGAATGTCTTATTTCTGCTTAAAAAACTTCCAAGCAGGTCTGCTCTTAATATATACAGCCTGTGGTGTGCCCCACAGAACTAATAGTTATGCCAACGCTCCTCTTCTCCCAACATCTGCTCGCAATGGCCCAGCTGCGTCAAGAAGCTGTGGGGCTCGTCTTTTTGGAAACCCATCCTGCAGCGTGTGTTTTCCTGTGTCATGGGAGGCAGGAACGGGTGGTAGAGACACGGGGTAGAGAGGAGGACGCTCTTATGATCCATACGGCCTTTTTCTGAAGTCTTATTATCGCTGATTGCAGCTTGTGGATGTCCAGATGTCCAAGTAGAACAGAACAAGCTCAGGTGGAGTTTCATTGACTCATTGGAGTTCTTCTGGTGATTAATGTGTCTGGGGATGATGCTCCAGCCTTCCCAGCACCTTCCTTCTCTGTTAACACCGTATTAGAATGATAGAATCATAGAATCATAGAATCATAGAATGGTTTGGGTTGGAAAGGACCTTAGAGCCCACCCAGTGCCACCCCCTGCCATCGGCAGGGACACCTCCCACTAGCCCAGGTTGCCCAAAGCCTCACCCAGCCTGGCCTTGAACCCCTCCAGGGACAGACACAGGAAATGTTACGGGCTAGTTTATACATCCTACTTGAAGTGCCTGTGCTGGGATGAAAGAAATCACACCCTTGGCTTCCTTAAATATATTGATTAAGTTTCAGTAAAGGGATTCCAGGGTGGCTAGCTGAAGCAGAGGCATCTGTCTTGTCAACATCCAGCTTTAGTGAGGATGGATCCCACCCATCATCTGTGATCTACAGGGCCAGCGGTGCAGGCAGAAAGTGTACAGACTGCAGGTCCACGCTCCAGCCTGTTATTGACTTTGTGGTGTAGACATTCCTCCCATCTGGCATTTGAGAGGAAGACGGGACGTTGAGATGGGGAAAGCAGAGCAGTCCTGGACACCACCCATGAGGTCCCGTTCCAACGGTACGTGGAGTCTGTCACGCAGGAGGCCATCGCTCGGTTATCACTCACAGACACTCGTCGCTTCTCATCTTTGCGAGCTGTAGAGCACCAAGTAGGGAACACGTCTTTCCTTCCAAGTTTTTTGCATTAGAATCAGGGCACACCACATCCAACGCAGATGTCTCTTCGGAAATGAAAATCTGCTGCGGTTGGAGGATTCTGCTCCTCTCTTGCAGCTTGCGTCTATTATCAGATTCAAATTCCTCTCCTTTATTGGCGGTTTTGGATGCGAGCAGGATCCAAGATCTAATGCAAAGGGCCCAGAACTGGGTTTTTCCTTGTTCCACCAATTCCTTGGTATTTGGCAAAGGCAATTGGCAAGGTCACTGACACAGATGGTATCAGAGCTGTCCCATTTAAAATACTTCATCTTAGAAAGGGGGACAAGGATGAACGGGTACCACAGTCACGTCCCAATGACGCAGTCATCAGCATGGACCTTCCGGTTACGTCACGTAGGGTCTCGCACCTGCTCATTTGCAATTATCCAGATCCAACCAGGATGCGTTAACCAACCATGATACGTCAAATTCAGGACAGTTACAGGCACTGATTGGCAACTCTTCCGTAACCATTAGTAGGGTGCTTTACGCAAGTCGTGTCTCATAAAAACTAATCACGGTTCTTCTTCTTCCATGTGTTTTTTTGTGTTCCTCTGGCTTCAGTTGGCTGAGTGGGAAGATTCACACCTGAAGTCTCTATCCATCTGGTTCCCAATAGCCAGAGCTTGCCCACATGGCTTCAGCCAAGACTTCAAGCACTCATTTTTCAGTCACAGGTACCTAAAGAGGCAGATGCACGCCTACTGGGGTCACCACATGCTTAGGTGGTTTCATCCCTTTCTTCTTTCTCCTTTGGCTGACCTCAGGTAACTTCAGTCACCTAAATATTAAGGGTGAAACCACTGCAGTCAAGGGGAAATTTTCAAAATGTAGATGCTTCCAGCTGACCTTGTTTAAACTCATTTTTTGCTCAGCAGATAGCAGAAGTATTTGGCTTGACTTGACACAAGCCATTTCAGGTCCCTGAGACAGAGAGGGGCCTCTCTCTTCTGGCATCGGCTGGAGGATGAACCTGCTCAGCCTGTGCACCCAGCTTTTGTCTGGGGAAACGGTAAAGAGCTCAGCTATTATGGGCAGTTGATGGGCATCACAGCTATATGCTTCTTCAGCATTGCTGTTTGAGGGAGATATTTGAGATTTCTGCATGGAATATGGGGGGGTGGAGAAAAGATGAAAAGAAAAAGAGAAAAAGAGAAAGAAAGAGAACAAAGAAGGAAAAGAAAAAGAGAAAAGCAGAAAAAGATAAAAAGAGAGAGAAAGAAAGAGAAAGAGAAAGAGAAAGAGAAAGAGAAAGAGAAAGAGAAAGAGAAAGAGAAAGAGAAAGAGAAAG
>WKFP01014164.1:0-15850 GCA_011057875.1 Pterocles orientalis | reverse complement strand
TTTTTTTTTTCCAAATGAAGCAGCTAGTGTTTGAAGAGATTGAGCTTGGTGGGATCAAGGTACATTTTTAGGTTAGTGGTAGCCCTATTTATCATTTTTAAGACAAATTTGATTACCCTGATGGGAATTCATGTCTTCAGGGAAAGCTGCCCAGTTGTCATATTAATCATTGCTTTTAGTGTTTTCATTAGGGTTTTGGTTTTTGGTTTAGTATGGGATATTCATTTTTTTTCCCCTTTTAATTTAGCTTTCAGTTGCCCCAGGGCTTTGGCCCAGTAACCTTTGCAGAGTGTTTTTCTTTCAGTCCCTTTCCAACCTACGAATTTTATGAAGGTTGTTAATTCGTAGTACTGCCGTCGCTGAAGATCTGTCACTCCTTCCACTGATGGGGAACCAACGTTCAAGGGGTTCTTTCTTGCAAGAAGAAGAAACAAAGAAAAAATTGCAAAGCAAAAAAGAACATTTATGGTTTCAACTACGGAGCATATCATGTTGATGTTCTTCCAAAGTCTTCATGGGCCACTGTTGTTATCTTCTTCTGTTACAGCAACACCTCCATACCTATGTCACATCTCAAGGTTGCCCTGTGTTTGCTGAAGAAACTCTGAGTATTTCTTACTCCAACCAGTTTGCTGAGGTTCCTCTGGGGCGCATGGAAGCGGTTGTCTCGGTGAAGTTCACGGATTCCGGGAAAGGGTGAAGATAGTCCAGTCTGAGCTCATTGGAGGCTTCCCCCTAGTGATTCCTTCAACACCAAACCCTACTGGGGAACGTACTCAATCCGTAGGACAGTCCATGGTGGGACATTATGTATAAACTATCCCAGGGAGACTGTTGGTGGGTTCCTAGCTATGCTGTAGTTCAATCAGGAGGTGTCGGTCCTGCTGCAGCCTCGCTGTGTGCTGCTGTTCTTCAAAGGTCAGGTGAGAGAATCACTCCGGTCCAGTCCATAAAACACAATCGTCTTCGGGTGACCCGATCCACCAGCATCAGTCAGACTTGGTCACCCAGGTAAACTGAGGCAGCTGTAGAAAAGAAGGACCCTATGCGACGTGATTCACCCCGGGTATCCAAACACCATCTTAGATGGAGGATCCTGTCTCTTTCCCATGATGTTTGAAGGTGCCCAGACCATTCTTTTGGAAAAGAAATCAATGTTTTAGACAATGAAAGGAAGATGAAATCCCAACTTAAATGAATTATGGGACATTCTTACAGTGGGCCATGCTTCCCAAGAAGAAAGTCAGATCCGAGCACTAAGGAAGTTTTAGGTACCAGTTTTACAGCTGGAGCAGCAGTTTCATTGAAATCACAAGATATTGCAGGAATGCTGGAAAATATCACTCAAGCAGACTGCTTCTCTTTTCCCATTTTGCTTCAACAATATTTCAATAATCCCTTTTGATAAAAAAATGCATTTATCCTCTTTATCATTGCGATTCAATCAGCTTTGACTTGAGTTTTACAACCTGCTGCTTTCAAAATCACACTTATATTATATTTAAATGATGTTGCTGTGGCATTTTCAAAACAAAACCATTCTGTACTGCCAGCGAAGCAATTCAGCATTATTGCAGCAGACTAGGTCAGCATTATCAAAATGAAAAGTTCAGATGCTCTTGGAGATCAGCACTTTGTAATTTCTTTCCTGTAAGAAATGCAAACCAGCAGTAAAAAAAGTTTATATACCCAATAAATACTAAATTCTCTTTCTCACTTAGGGCTAGTAAGTAAATAATGGCAATTGGGGGGAATACAGGGCGATTTGCATTAGTGTAGGTGAGGGGAAAAAAAAGATGCAAGAAACTTGCCATAATGGCTTCAGTTCTCATTAATATCCGAAATACAAGAAATAATTAAGTTCTGCCACAGTCAGTAAGAGCTGAGCTCCATCCCACCTGCATGTACTTGAGGACCCCAGGAAGACCTACAATCTTGCACCCCCGCTAAAACCAAATACCAATTTAGAGCGTTACTTTTGGGACGTAGCTGGCTTCAGGTCTCTGTGGGGATAGAAAGGGAGCCCCTGTGCCTTGTTCCTCTCCCCTTCCCCTGCCCTCCCCACAGCATGGTCAACCCTACGAGAAGGGCAGACCCAGATCCAGCACCAGGCAAAGGGCTGGAAGAAGTGACAGTTCACAGAACCATGGAATCACAGGATGGTTTGGGTGGGAAGGGACCTTAAATCCCACCCAGTGCCACCCCCTGCCATGGGCAGGGACACCTCCCACTAGCCCAGGTTGCTCAAAGACTCGTCCAACCTCAAACTGGCCAACGGTTCTCCAGCTCTGCCCATTGTGGCCTCTCCCCGCCACGTCCCCAACCCTGGGGCAGAGATTGAAGAGCTGGAGAGGAACACATGGTCCTCAACTGGGAATGCACAAACCCCAGTGCTGGGCAGGGACTGGGAGAAGGGAGAAGGAGAGCAGAGGACACTAAAATATACTCATCCCTGCGGTCCCTGCAGTGAGACCCACACCTGGGCATGAATCAGGGCTTAGGAGAAGGAGAATCACCCTTTTTGGAGGAGCTGGATCCTCTGTCATGACAGCAGGAGGAGCCTGGGTTAAGGAGGTTTCTGACTTTCTGGGTTTTGCCCAGAGAAGCTGTGGATGCTCCATCCCTGGAGGGGTTCAAGGCCAAGCTGGATGAGGCTTTGGGCAACCTGGGCTAGTGGGAGGTGTCCCTGCCCATGGCAGGGGGTGGCACTGGGTGGGCTCTAAGGTCCCTTCCAACCCAAACCATTCTGTGACTCGATGACTTGGGCATCTCCATCAAATGGCCACCACCAGATCAGAAAACCAGGAGGAGAACATCCAGGAGGGACCGACGGTGCCCCGGTGTCAGCTGGTCCATTCCCCCATGCTTCACCCTCAGTCCCTGAAATGAGAACAGGAAAACAGTCAGTAAAAGTTAACTAGTGGACATATTTAAAATAAATTAGAGGAAATGGACCCACATCCTGTGGAATTCGCCCCTGCCAAAGTCTGCAAAGCCGAGTCCTGTGGCCAGATTTAGAAGGGGAGAGGGGGATTTAATGGCCAGTAGCATAGCAAAGCAAAAACACCGGTGCACGCCCCACGGTCCACAATAGTGAGGTTTATGTTTCTGCTGGAATAGCTGAAAGCGCCTCTGTGACACAGGCAGGAATGCACGAGGCATCCCCCCGAAATGTCTCCGTTGCATTTTCAGACATGCAAATATTACTAGCGCTCCAAGTATAGCAACAAGGGCACCCAGGAGACTCAGGGCTGGGCAACCCATCCGAGGCTTTAGAGACGTAAAATCGGTCACCCTCCTGTTAAAGCTGCCTAAAGTTAAGGTCTAAACAATCTCAATTTTATTCTCAGTCCAACCCACTCTGCAAAGGTCCCAGAGAGGCAAATTAGGAGGAGCTTCTACCCATGTGTGCTGAAATGGTGCCTTCATGCCACAAAGAGCCCAAGGGAATAAAAAGAGCGTGAAAATAAAGCTGTTGGATATGGCATTTGCCTGAGAAGAGTTTTAGGTGCTGGTCCCAATTTCCAAAATGTTTCTAAGCACCACCTAAGTGGTAATAACCACTCATAGAACCCTAGAATCATTAAAGTTGGAGAAGACCTCAAGGATCACCAAGTCCAACTGTCAAACCAACCCCACCCAACCCACTAACCCATGTCCCCAAGCACCACATCCACACGTTTCTTGAACCCCTCCAGGGATGGTGACTCCACCACTTCCCTGGGCAGCCTGTTCCAATGCCCCGTGAAGAAATTTTTTCTAATCCCCCCCACGTCACCACCTCATCCCTCCGTTTCCTCACTCAAGCTTAAAAGCCTGAGCAACACATTCTCAACGACGAGTTATCCATCAGTGAGATGCTCGAGCCATTTTTTCCATGCCTTGCACGAAGTCTGACAGCCGTCCTCCCTTCTCAAGAGGTTCTTCTCCCATAGACAGAATATTTGCACCTCCAAGTGCAGCAGCAGCATCTCCCACCCACAGCAAAGCCCTTATTAACCAAGGTGGTGTCCATAAGGGATGTCACTGAAAAAATTCAAGGGAACTTGGATTGCTAATAAACCATCCTACACCCAGCCCTTTCTGGGGTAGCTGCAAAGGCTCTAGCAATGTTGGAACAAAACTGATGGTGCAAAAAGACTTTTTTTTTTTTTCTCCAATCCTCTGACCCCTTGGTTTGAAATCCAGGGATGGATTTAGAGAAGCGACAGCAAGAAGAAAGCAAAAAGGAATTTTTCAGCAAATGCTCTCGTATAACACCAGGTGGTGGGTGTCACACCTCACTGTCAGCACTACGTTTTTCTCTTCCATTTCTCCTCCCTGAAACTACCCACAGGTCCGAGACATGCTTCATCAGCTATCACCGTGCCACTAGCTAAATCAAATTGCATTCTCCAGCTTTTGCTGTAGGAAAAGCAAAATTCATCCTGCTTTCACCAGTTCTGCAGCTACCAAATCCCGGGTTCAGAAGAGCCAGGCTCTGAAGTTCGGAGCAGGACCACAAGGATGCTCAGGAAGCAGATCCTAGCTGAGGAACAATTTGTGTCAGCCCACAAAAGTGATGATTCACAGGAGATATAAAGACATCTGCAAAATCACAGCGGTGCAGAAAGTGTCTGCTCTTTGTCTCTTCAAGGAGAAACCATCTACCTCCGTGCTTCACGATTTTTAGGACAGAAAGACCCCTTTAGGATGGAGTTTTCAGTGGTAGACTCAAAGTCCCGCATTTTCCAGATTGCTCAAAGTGTGAACAAAACGAAAAGAAACCAGGTCTCCAGCTACACACTGGGATTCTGAAAACGGCCAGAAATAACCAGAAATAAAACCAAAAAGGGGAATTCAGTAAAAGCCCTGGGCCATACTGCCATGTGCTGTAATTTTTTAGCTCCAGCAGAGTTACTGGGTCCCATCAGCCAGTGCCAGCTGGGAATTTAACCCAACACAGATCCCAGATGTTATCCCTCTTGCCCAAAGACCAGCGTAGGATCAGGAGCTAAAAGCTGGAGCGCTCGAGCTGTTTCAGACAGATTTCCAACCCAACCTCCGTCCCCCTGCTCTCAGGATCCAGCCCACGTTGGAGCAGGGAGAGAGATTATCTCACCGTGGAAAATTTTCCCATTTCCACAATAAAAGATCATATAAAATGATGACATTCAGCATGAGGTTTGTTTTTTTAAAGTCCGTTCTTTCAATGCTGGACCAGAGGCTCCCATAAGATCCAGGTGCCACTCGCACCTTGCGTAAGGTTCATGTGCAGCTTAAACGATCCACGTGTTTCAGACAAGCAGACGCACTTCCAAGATCACTTGACAAATAATTTGCATGTGCTGGCACGACCCATGTCAGATATCTGGTCTATTTTTATTAGTTGCAAGCTCATGAAAGTGAGATCAGAATTTGAAATGTCATCTGCTACTTGATCCCCATTACCAGCTTTCTTGACATGTATTTTCCTCTTGAAATATTTCACAGGGCTATGAAAAAATTGCAAGAAAGCATCTGTAATGTTGTTTAATAAACTGAATTTTGTTATTTTAATTTTTCCTAGGGGCTGAGGGAGTCCTTTCAGCCGTTTCTCCAATGCTTTTTCCGTGATTTCCTTCCAAATTGCTGACACTTTGCTGGTATGATGTCCATAAGATGTCCAGATGCCTTTTTGCCTCCCAAGGATCTGCCTGGTGAGACTCCTCACTCCGCAGTGTTGCTGTGTATACGAACTCCAAAATTCCCCTGAATTTTACAGCTTACAGGGTATTGTAGTGTTGGATCTAATAAATCACACATCACCTCATCTGGTATTTCTGCTTTCTAAAGCCCTTCACAACGCGGGGGACCAGGAATGACGGCGCAGCAGGATCTGAAATGATGCTGATGGTCCCTCCTGGAGATGGGGGAGAGAATTACAGGGATAAAGGGAAAAGAGACTTGGGGGCTGAGATAAAAACTATTTAATAACTACAATGATATTGGAAATAATAAGAACTATAATAATAATAATAATAATAATATATACAAATGAGTGACACACAGTGACACTGCTCACCACCCCATGACCAAGGCTCAGCCTGTTCCCAGCAAACAATCCCAGAGCAGGGAGAGTCCCAAAACCACAATCCCAGAATGGAGATAAGAGCCTGAGTGTCCAGGAGACCAGGACAACCCTGAGAGAGGGACGACCCAGAGGGAGACAACCAGGAGCAAGACAGAGAACTTCATCTCCATCCTGGCCATGCCGTGCAGGGGATGGAACAGACCATCGGCCAGTTTGGGTCTCAGTCCTAAACCCAAGGTCGAATCCTGGGCTGGTCACTGGGGCTGTGCTCCCTCCCAGCTCCTCCTGCCCCTGCAGACACGGGCACAGCAGAGAAGCTGGAAAGTCCTTGAGTGTCCTGGCAGCAGCTCTGCCCATCAGTGTGTGATCAGCTTCTCCTCAGCACAAACCCAAACACAGGCTGCTGGGAAGAGGATTCACTCTGTCCCAGCCCAAACCAGGACACCCCCTCCAGCCCTCAGGGTACTTCCTACGGGGCTGTGAGGCAGGTGGGACCCAGAGCACGTCAGCTTCAAGGTTGGTCCTTCAGATCTGTAGCACCCAACGCCACTGATGGAAAGAAACAAAGTCTGAGCAAGAGAAGCAAAGGAATCCTCAGAGAATCCGAAAGGAAAAAAGAAAGTTGGAAAGAAGATAGCAATAAATAATAATAGTTACGGAAAGCATTCCTTTATCCCCTGTGTGGATGTTGTTAAAGTACAGCCAAACCTACTGTCAGTGAAGATTTGTACAGCCCCAAGAGAAAAGAAAGCTAAAAGGCAAACAAATACATAAACAGGATATTGAAATGGCATATCCAGAGCATTCATTCAAGCCAAAAGACTACCCAAGTGTGTCCGTGTTAGCCAAGCAACGTCAACAGAAAGACGATAAGGTATCATGTGAAAACGGGAAATCTAAAGAACAGCCAAGGCACAAAGGCAACCAGCAAAAAAAGGTGCATGTGACAAAAGGGAAACCAACAGATTGGGAGAGAGAAGGGAGAGAAGCTTCGTAAAATCACCAGAGCTGTAACAAATATCTCAGCGAGTGTTTTCATAAGCAGACCAGGGTGTGCTCTGCCTCAGAGGGCCCATGGAAAGATGTCTGAGTGGAGTGGTCCTTCGGTGGTGGCACTGGCTGCAGCTCTGTGATGGGAAAGAGGTTCTGAGGGGTGACAAAGGCAACACCATGGCCCACGGTTGAGCATGAGCCACATCATGTAAGCAGCTCATGCTGTAGGTCTGCTTTGACCAAAGAAGTTCTGTGGAAGGGTTCAGAGCTTCTACCATGAGCGGCCACCTCCTCAGCTCCACACCAAAATCCTCGTACGGCCAAGAGCCACCGGCAGAGCTGGGCTGGTGATGAGTGGTCCTACAGGCAAGCAGTGATGGCAACCCAAGCCCCTACACACGGACCCTCCTACTGTCAGTCACGTAAATGCAGAGCATCCAACTCAAGACCATCAGATAAACATTTCTGCTTTACTGTCTTTGAGTCTCCACCAATGAAATACAAGATAAATGACCCAAAAGCTGGATCTGAATCAGAAAAAATACTTGAAGCTTGCGAGAGTCCCTGTCATCCTGAATGTATACAAGAAACAGAGATCATCTTATTTTTTATTACAGCAAGTAATTTTTTCCAAATGGATGATTTTTAAGTAGCTGTCACAATCCCAAATTAACTCACAACGCACGATCCATAAAACTGGGCAGATAAATCATTCAAGAATGCCAGCCACGGTCTCAATGGAAAGAGAAATGAATCCACAATATTTTTTCATTGATGAGTTCTGAAATCCGGTGAGATGAGGGGTAGCCAAAAAAACCACTGTCCTGACAGCTAAATAAATACATTCTTCCTTTTCCAGTTACCAAAATTCAGATGGGGTTTTGTTTTCTTTTGTAACCTTGTTAATTTACCATTAAATTCACTGCCAATCATGAAAACATCATGCAAAGCCTGAAGACTGACTGAATTCAAAAGGATCTCAAAATTCGAGGCATTTACAATGTGCTGGAATGAAGCTCACTTTGCAAAGTGAAAAAAAAAGCACTCACCGATGAGATTTTGTGATTTTTATGAGTGTTTAGTTGATGGGAGGTGTGGGAGGTAGTAATGTCGTGGATCGTCACCTACTCCTTGGTCTACTGAGGATGAGGGTGGTGATGGGTCGCTGAGAGGTTTCAGTGTGCTCTGCCTCAACACAGATCCTGAAGGATGTAGATCCAAAGTTGTCTTCCCAGGATCCCCTCCAAGCCTTCACCCAGTTGGCAAACTGGGACTCGGGATGGTTGCATGGTGCCTCCCAGTCTCTCTGAGCTGTTGAGTGATGGCCATGGAAATGAGAATGGCCAAATTCAGTTCTTACCGTGTTTGTTCCTGTCTCAGCAGGAGGAAGAGTTGAAATATTGACGTTTTCCATTCCTGAAGAGGTCAAAAAGCTCTGCCGAGACATCTGAGCTGTGTTGATTTAAGAAGAAAACCGTAATTATCTGGATCAGCCTGAATTCCTGGTGTAAAGGACAGGTCTCATACTTCATGAATTCTGGGGGCTGTCTTCTCCCCCAAGGACAAGCGAGTTCAGGTTGAGTTGGCTTGTTTTTTTGTCATTGTCATTTCAGTCATGAATTACGGCGTCTCAGCCAGAGAAGAGACCGCGGTGCCTCACGAATGACGTCGTCTAGTCAGGGCACATCCAAGAGAACACAGGATGAGCCATGGCAGTGACAGGTCCAAGAAGCATCAATGAAGATTGACCCAAAAAATGTCTCACTTGGCTTCCCAGAGGCGATTTTGGAAAGAGAAAGTGGATTTGGTAAAAAGAGTGTTTCGTCAAAATATGTTTTGATAGAAAATATCCAGTGTTTGTGTATCATCGGCAATATCCATGCAGACACTTGTCCCAGTGTTGGGATGAAAAGCTCGTCACTGCCTGCTGAAGGCCAATTCAAGCGGAGGTCCAGATCTTCAGTTCTGATGTTCCAAAAACATGGGCCAACAGTCAAAACCAGCCATGGTCATCACCCTCATTATGCCGCAGTCACGCAAAAAGTAGCCAGAAATTTAGGACCGAGCAGGAATAACTTTTTCTCGTGTGTTTGGTTTTTTGGATGAGAAAATCAATCCAGGAAACCAGAATTGTGCAAACAAACCGCACTGTCCCCCGACACCCCTTTCCTTCTTCTGTCCAACCTTTTGAGCAATCTGAATCTCCAGGTTCACATCTAGAAGGTTTTCAGAGCTCCGTCTCGCTCAGAGCATCAAGTCAAGGAGGCGGTGGGGTCCCAGCTGCAGTCCTGGAGGAGAGCAAAGCCCTGGTGTCCTGGTTTTGGCTGGGGCAGAGTTAACGTTCTCCATAGGAGCTGCTGTGAGGCTGGTTTGGATTTGTGCTGAGGAGAAGCTGATCACACACTGATGGTTTCTTTAATCAGATGATTTAATGGTTTAATTGGGTAGTTGTTTCTAACCATTGATGTCAAAGTGCTTTTGGATCCACCTATGAACTTTTCAGAGTATTAAAACGATGACCAGTCATACTGCATAGGTCCAAAAGCCTGTCGAGCTGACTGTCCTGTCTTCGGTAGACACCAATAGCAGACAGAGACCAAATTCAAATCAGACCTAATCATACACAACCTCATGGAGGGATCCCATTATTCAGCCAAACTGGAGAAAGCCCAGGCATCCACCAGCAAGGGAGAGGTCACAACGCTACGACTTAAACGAACATGAGTCAAGCCCAAGAGCTGGGATGCTGCAGATGGTGCCTCCAACCACGACACCACCTGGGTATTTCCCATCTCATTCGGCCAAAAATATGCTGAGAAAGGGGCAAGAGCTTTGCTCATATTCTATCTACTTACGGCAAGAAGAGAGGGACCACACGCAACTCCTCTTGGATGTCCCTCCTGCAGGGAACGCAAAGGGAATCACGCCTGGCAAAGAGCGATTTTTTTTTTTTAATTAAAAAGATGATTTTTTTTCCAGCTCACCATGGCTGCTCTTTCCTGCCAGCACAAATTGCAGGGGAATAGGGGAGGGAGCAAATTTCAGAACATTTGTAGACCAACGGTTGGGTGCCCTGCTCCATTAGGATCTCACCACCCATCCGAGGTCATCAGCGACGCAGGTAATGAGGCAAACCCCCGAGCCTTGCAAACAGAGTTTCTCAATCCTAACTCGGAATGAAGGGGAGGAGGGAAGCTGAACGAAAATAAATACTTTCTGGCTCCTCTGAATCAAAGCCTGTTACAATCAAAACAGCCCTCCGTCTGCAGCCAATGCCCTGGGGCCTCGTTCGTCACAAATTATACGTGTGCTAGAGGCCACAGGGAAAGTCTCTTTGACAGAGAAGACCCTCCTGGTGTCAAAGGGAGCTGGGGAATGCCTTTAATCCTCTATCTCTGTCCCAGGCTCTCCTGGAGCTTGTGTGGACCCTTTGTCCCGTGTCCAACCCCGAGTGGGTTAACCCTCCAGCTCTTGCTGCAGAGCCGGTAGCGGACCCTGCCCATGGGAGCGAAGGGAAAGGAGTAGAAGGAAATGAGGATTGGGGGGATAAATTGAAACGGGAAGTGGACAAGAGAGCATTGAAGGAGGCTGGCTGGAGAAACCCTCTGCACGAACGCAGGCAAGGAGCCCCGATTTGGGTTTTTTTTCGGAGAGTGGCGCAGTGCTACTGATTTCAGGGGAATTATTCCTGATTTACAGCGATATAAATGAGATCTGAAGCAGGTCCTCTGCTCTCAGGGAGCTTATCTTGTCCATCAGTTCATGCATGTGTGTGTGAGCATGAACACACGGGTATGTGTGCATGCCTGGAGGCGTTCAAGAAACGTGTCGATGTGGTGCTCAGGGACATGGGTTAGTGGGTTAGGTGGTGTTGGGTTGGACTCGATGATCCTTGAGGTCTTCTCCAACCCTAATGATTCTATGTCTGAACAAGAGTACAGCAGTTAAAACAAGAAATCAGAAGTTCTGGTATGAAATGTCTGGAATTACAGGCACTGATTGATGCTGAATATATTCCTTCTGAATTATGCTGGAGAAGATATTTTCCTCTTTTCAAGATACAGGCTTGAAAGCTCCAGTTTTCCTTGAAGTCACCCAGCAGCTATCTGCTCAGGGTTGCTTTTAGAGGTATTTACGAATTTACTATAACACCAACTTTTGTAGCAAGGATGTCACTTGAGTAAGAACTGTGTCCCGGTGCTCCAAGCGATCTCAAGAGCAGCTCCTTTCCCACCATCTGCCAGGGCTACTGGGGAATCAGCATGGAAAGTCGCTTCACGAGGAGGATGGAGCAGCAATTTTGCTGATGCCAGAGACCTCCAGGTGCAGCCAGCTCTCCAGAAATTTCAGGCAGATCTGCTCAACACCTTGGTTTTGCCAAGAGGTTGGAGGGGAGAGAATACACACACCTGACTCTACTCAGTATTTCAATTTCCCTTTTCTTTCACACCTTATGTTGCTAAAATAAAGATATAATTTATTTGAGCGTGGATGTAGCCAAGATCATAATACCTTGTGTATATCGAGCTTGTTTTGCTTCAATGGGCAAGTCATATTCTGCAGTCCATCTCTTTTGGAGTCCTCACATAACCCTCCAAAGATACACAAATTCAGCCAGACCCCTAATTACCACGGAGGGTTTACCGCGAGCAAAGAAGTGTGAGACAAGTAGTGAGATGGATCCAATGGCATCTAGAGGTGCCTTCCAACCCCAGTTAGTCTGGGATTTTACATTCGTGTAAAACAAAGCCACGTGTGACACCACAATGCCCAAGAGACAAGCATCGCCCCTGCAGCATCCCTCTGGAAAGAAGTGAAAAAAAAAACATTTTCTGTTGGATTCTCCTGCAACAAGGACATTTAAACAGAGTCAATTGGAAGTTAATAGTGCAATCTGGAAGCAAAAACGCAATAAAAATTGAAGCTGAGAACAAGTAAGGTGGGAACTGGAGACTGAATAACCTTTAAGTGAGTTACAATAGTCCCCCTTGTCTTGCAGTTGGAGTCCAGCCAGCGAGGTCGTGAACAAGGAACTGCTCATTCCCTGTGTGATATATATTATTTCATGACTCGGTTTTATTTAATGTGGCAATAAATTCACGTATCCTACATGACTGGAATAGTCTGGGGTCTTGCTTATTATTACTGCCTGACCACCGAACATCGCTGATGCAACGTGAAGAACCAGCTACAACCAGATGTCTCCCCACCTAGTCCATAGAGACAGACACATTCAAAAGAGGATCCAGCCCGAGGACGGTATGAAATTCTCCCAAGGTGAACCTCTCCATGGACTACAGAGAGGCCTCAAGACTGTTCTTGGTTAAAACGATGAGTTGAACTCAAAACGGGACAATTAGTCCTCTGCTCTGCTGCATCACCAGTTTTGTCTCGAGCTTGTGAGCGCAGGTCGTCGTGCCTTGCCCCATCCTGTGTGCAGATGAAGTCTCGTTTGAAGGCAAGGAAGGAAAAACTGAATTTTGGTAAAATTCAAAATATTTTAAGTCACACTAATAACATTTGGGGTAGGTACTGTGGAGGATTCGTGTTCATTGATACAACCACTCAAAACACCGAATTTTCTGCGGTATCTCAGTAGGTACAGGGCTCTCAAAGCTTGGGGTAAGTCACGTTAGGAGAAAGGTGCGAAATATATTCTCCTACAAGCTTCCAAGTATTTATTTCATCTCTCTTCACCTCCTGGTTTCGATGCATTTTAGTCTGTGCAACTTCTGCAGAGAGTCATTCTTCCACGCATACCAAAGGGGACATTCCTGTCCAAATTTAGACTTCTGTAAGGCAGACCTCTGTGTCTGCCCGGTTTTGTGACTCCCTTTATAGTCACTGGAAAAAAATAAATAGATTCTGCCATGGTGTGTTTCACGTGACTTATTTTAAACGCCTGCCTCAGTGTGAAACGATGCTCCCCCTGCATTGCCCATAAAGACATCCCGACTGGCGTAGAGGAGAATTCTTGCACAGGCAACTCTCCAGGGTTTCTGAATCCCTTCAGACCTGAAACAGACTTATCTGGAGGTATCAAAACTGAGATCAAACAAAACTTCCTAAGAACCAAGCGGAGATGTTAACCTGCCAATAATCTGATGGGTTGACGCCAGCAACTGAAACCTTCCTGGTAACACTTGCAAGTGGTCCTGTGTGGCATAGACATCTACAAATGTCACAGAAATGGGAAAACACCTCCTATTTATGCTTGAAAAACAGATGATCTGTGAAAAAATCCCAGCTCCAACTGTTGAGCACAGGATTGCCCCACACATCACCTGCACACAGACATTTGGAGCACAGGACAGCAGAGCTGTGTGGGGGCAAACCAGCAAGGCTCGCCTTGCATCAGGATTTGTCATCCCAGGAGGGAAGCATAGGAGAGATAAAAAAACCTCCTTCCATAGAGAAGGGAAAAATCAAACTGGAGTTTCAGCCCATCGCAATCATACGTGGGGCAATGACCGATGGCTGGTTTCACCAGCGGACTTGAGAAGCATGAAGCCACCTAACAGGACCAGTCTTTACCACTACAAAGAAATTAATTTTCCTCCTAGACAAATCAATTCTCCTAATAAATTTCACCTTTCTATAGCCGTGGATTTTTTTTTTTTTCCCCAAGTGCTTCAATCATCTCATCCCCGGACTCTCACGAGCCACAGGAACTGCCCTTCCCTTCTCCCAAGCAGCTCATCGCTAACGTCTGAGCCTCAGCACATCTCTCTTGGCCACTTTCAGATCATACTCCAATATTTAGCGCTAATGTTTCGCTTGCATATTAATGCCTCAGATTTTATTACCCTGTGATCATAAAAGCCCAGCTGCTGGTCGCAGCCCCAGCCTTCGTTATTTCACCCTGCTGAATTCCTGGGACTAAGTCCAGCCTTGCTTAGCGTAGCTAGCCACTCCGTCGGCGTGCGGAGACAGCCCTCTACAGCTTGTTGGCTAAATTCATTTACTCACGTGAAATATTTCACCCAGCCGCCAACAAGCTCTTTTCCTCCCGCAGCCGAAATCTCCAAGTCAGACACCAAGCCCCAGGGATCAGACGTGTCCATGACCATCCCAGCCTTCAAGCACAAGCGTGGAAGCCTTGTTTTATTTGGGGAACAGGATTTCTCCTTCCTCTGCCTCTTTTATCGCTCGTGCTGAGCTGGAGAGACCTTGCAAGACCATGCCTTAGGATGGAGGGGGGAAGACCAAGTCCAATCCTAGAGTTTCCTGAAGTTTCTTCTCATTTTGGCGGATGATGCACCAGCAGTTGGTGGAGTTTTCCATAAATCCTGCCTTTCTGTTCTCCCTGACATTTTAGTTAGATAAAACGTGACCCCCCCAGCTACTCCCCCACTCTCAGGGTGACCTGATCCCACTCTCTGCTGCAGACAGCCCTCCTGCACCCCAAGGCTGGACACATTTCTGGACCAGGAGGGGTTCAAGGCCAGGCTGGGTGAGGCTTTGGGCAACCTGGGCTAGTGGGAGGTGTCCCTGCCCATGGCAGGGGGTGGAACTCGATGATCTCGAAGGTCCCTTCCAACCCAACCCATCCTGTGATTCCATGACTCCCTGAAAGAGTCCCTTGTGCTCACTCCATTTGCTGGTTCGATCCCCACAAAGATCATGATTTCACGGCACAGAAGCAGAGAAATGCAGCCTCTTGCCCTCCGTTAACATGTTAATTTTTAATAAACCCTTTATCCGGATCTATTTAAATTACTGCACATGCTAATCAGTTAATTACACAATTCAAGCGACTGTAAATTGAGTTGTCCCACAGCTAAGGAGAAATAACAAAGAAGGAATTAATTCCAAAAGGAGGACTCTGTGGTTTGACCCTTGTTGGTACAATTCTGCCAGGACATCGTATGAATAATAAATAGAGATTAAGTTCATCTCCTCCTGTCACAGCATTCAGCAGGGTGAAGAACAGCTGAAACTTCTGAGTCCAGATAAAGCCCAGAAGAAAGACCGGGCAGAACATTCACCATAAAATGCTGCTTTTCCCCTCAAAATCCACCATCACACAGCCTTCCGCAGCCAGCTCGCTGTGCTCTCCATTCAATTAGCAACACGAGAATATAATTCCCAGTTGACTGCAAGAAACATTCAAGGTCTCTTGAAACTTTCTTTATATAGTGCTTTATACCACCGCAAAAAAAAAAAAATGACATTAAACTCCCATTGAGCACTTTACCTAATGTGTTCTCACTGAAGGTCATTTTTAATGCGCTCGTATTGATTCGATAGGAACCTCGGTGTCACCACCCCAATTAAGGAGGGTTATCCAAAAGGCTGATGGGGAGAGCAAAAGGGTTGCTTGGAACCAGAATCGTTAAAATCAGGCAGAAAAAAATAGGAAACCAACAAAAAAATCAGCTCGGCAGCCCACGTGCCTTCCACCGGGGAAGTGCCGTGCCGTGCGGAGACTCCGTGTTGCACAAAAGAAGATTCAAGGGACAAATTTTGCAAAAGGAGAGGGAAGAGGAGGAAAGGGAGGAAAGGGAGAAGAGGAAAGGGCTTGTTGAGACACAGCTCAGAGGTGCTGGCCGGAGGACTGGGTCTTGGTTTCATTTTGCATGAGGAAACTGGAGATGTCTCAGCTCCATTCCCTCCTCTTGCTGCTCATGGATTTTCTTCCCCTCTTCTGCGCTGCAACACCTCTTCTACATCCTTCTCCTGCCAGGAGAAGCTGGGAGGGAGCACAGCCCCAGTGACCAGCCCAGGATTCGACCTTGGGTTTAGGATTGAGACCCAAACTGGCCGATGGTCTGTTCCATCCCATGCACGGCATGGCCAGGGGAT
>WKFP01014163.1:215134-270185 GCA_011057875.1 Pterocles orientalis | reverse complement strand
TTATTTTATTTTATTATTTTATTTTATTTTATTTTATTTTATTTTATTTTATTTTATTTATTATTATTATCATTCTTATTATTAATGTGATGATGATGATGATGCTGATGATGATGATGATGATGATGATGATAACGATGATTGATGATGATTATTATGGTTTGGTTGAACCATTGCCCTGACAAGGCTCCAGCTGAAGTCAGTCGCTGCGGCAATAAGAAGGTTTTCTTCTGCTCCGTGGCTCCGGAGGGGACCTACTGCTGGGACAGTGGGGACAGGAACGGGTCGGTGAGAACAGCAATCGGCAGGGCTGGAGCCTCGCCTCATCTTCCTTCCAAGGGCCTTCAGAAACACGCAGCAGCATCAGAGGGATAGCAGGGGGAGCAACCTGATTATTCCGGTGCTAAACCAGGGAAGAGTCGCGACGTGACGATGCCGGTTGATGGAGATGCTCCATCACCTCCTGAGGTTTTATTCTGGGGCCACAGTCGCTGCTTGTGATGGGAAACTCTGGGTTTAGCCTTCAGCCGCTGACTCTTGGTGTCTTTTATTCTGCTAAACGAGACCCCCTACAGAGAGCCAGCGTTGCCCTGCCCTCAGGACACCCCCTGCCATCAAAGCTGTCGGAAACACCAACATCCCGCGGTGGGAGAGGCAGGGAGGTTGGCAGGATGGGAAGAAGCCTCGCCTAAATGTGGGCAGAGGGTATTGAGGCACATTTCCGTCTCTGCCCTTCAAAGCCTCGTTCACATCCCGAGCCAGGGAATTGCAAACACTTCAGGCAAAATCCTCCTGACTCCGACCTGTCACATAAACCGCCAAATGCTGGGAATTACGGCTTAGCCTCTCGAAAATGCTGTCTGTGCTTCTCTTCATCTGCGAGCCCCAGCGCCTTTATAAAAGCTGGATTTATTTTTCCTAATGGAGGCGTGTAACGGGGCTGGCTCCCCGCTGTGCAAACAGCCGGAACGCTGCGGGGTGGACGAGGTTCGTTAAATCTGCGTGTTTACAAAAAAGTCATCGTAGCCGGGGCTTCTATCCTCTGCTACAATTTATTTTAAAAACAAAGGGGCCCAAAATATAAATACATTGTCTTTCATAAAACGCATTTGGACATATTTAACATATTTGATATTCAGAGCGGTTCTTTTATGTTCTGCATAAAAGCAGGCTGCCGGCAGGGACAAGCCCGGGTGAACTCCAAATTAACTCTGCTGCCACTGGCTGGGGACAGCCAGGAATGGTTTGGATCCACAGGGTGAACCACCGGCCCAAAGCCCTGCTCTGCCGCTGGTTGGGAGCATGCTGCCCGCCTCCACCCGCCTGCCCCCAGCTGCCTGCTTCCGTAATTTCCCGGGTGATGCTGGGGAAGGCGGGGGGAACAGGCAGCACAGCGATGGCTCCTGCTCCCCAATGAGCCCAGAGTGTCTGTCATGGTTTTACACAACACAGCCGCTCACTCACCCTCCATCCCAGGGACGGGGAGAGAATTAAAGGGGTGAAGGGAAAAGAGACTCGTGGGGTGAGATAAGAACAATTTAATAACTGAACTACAATAATACTGGAAATAATAATAATGATGATAATAATAGTAATATATAGAAATATCCAAATGAGTGACACACAGTGACACTGCTCACCACCCCATGGCCAAAGCTCAGCATGATCCCAGAGCAGGGAGAGTCCCGAAACCACAATCCTGGAACAGAGATAAGAGCCTGAGTGTCCGAGAGACTGAGACGACCCTGGGAGAGGGGTGACCCAGAGGGAGACAACCTGGAGCAAGAGAGAGAACTTCCAGCCAGAGCCTCCCCTCTCTCCTGGCCATGCCGGGCATGGGATGGAACAGACCATCGGCCAGTTTGGTCTCAATCCCAAACCCAAGGTCGAATCCTGGGCTGGTCACTGGGGCTGTGCTCCCTCCCAGCTCCTCCTGCCCCTGCAGACACGGGCACAGCAGAGAAGCTGGAAAGTCCTTGAGTGTCCTGGCAGCAGCTCTGCCCATCAGTGTGTGATCAGCGTCTCCTCAGCTCCCCGCTGCTCGCCGGGGCTGGGACAAGCCCTGAGCCTCTCCGCCCGAGGCCCCAGCACCGCACTCACCGCCGAGGCCGTGCTTCCGCCGAGAAAAACCGGGGAAAGCATGAAAGCAGCGGGCGGTTAATTTACAACCTGCTGTTCTCCAGCGTGCTGGCTGCAGATTAACGATGCGCAGGAAGGGCAGGGCTCAGCCGGCCAGCGCAGCGGAGGAACCTCAGGAACATTAATTCCAATGAGCTTCACGGTGACTCGAGTCCCCATAAATCGGCAGCGATCACAGGACACTGCCTGGAAATACCTTCCCAGTGCCGTCACTCTGGCCAGCAGCTTTTGGAACCCCCCGCTCCGTGCTGGATGGGTTTGCAGCTGGGATGAGGCTGGAACAAGCGCGATGGCACGGCCGGGGCATCGGCACGGGGCACGGGGAGTCGTGCGCCTGTGTCCTGGTGTCGGCCGGGACAGTGAACTTTCTTCCCAGCAGCCGGTGAGAGGCTGTGTTTGGAGCTCTCCCTCTGGGAGGAACGTCCCCAAGGAGCCCGGGCAGGAGCTGAGCCACGCTTCACACCAGCAGCTCTGGGCAGAAACTCGTGCACCTTGAAACAGCCGAAAAATCCTCGCGGAGCTTTCGGGGAGCGTGTGGCTGTCTCTGGGCAAGCAGACCTACCGGCCATCCCTCTTCCTGCTGCTGCTCAGGATAAAAGAGATTTCATGGCCTTTAATGCTCTCTTGCAATCTGCTTTTTTTTTTTTCTTTAACATATTTTCCTTTTTTTTTAAAAAAAAAAAAAAAGGTAAAATCATGTAAACAATGTAAAAAAAAGTTAAAAAGTAAAATGTAAATAATGTCAAAAAAGTTAAAAAGTAAAAGCATGTAAATAATATAAAATAGAAAGTTAAAATTATGTAATTAATGTAAAAAAAGGTAAAATAATGTAAAAAATGTAAAAAACCGTGGGAACACCCTTGGCGAGAGGGGCTGCGGACAGCCACCCACGGGGGCTCTGGCACACGGGCTGGCCAGAAACGCTTCGGACACGGAGCTGGGTGTGGATCCGGGGGGCACAGAGCCCAGCCCCGCGTACTTTCCTCACCCAGACGAGTTCAGGACCGCAGCGCCCGTCCTGCGGCAGCAAACCCGACCTGTGGCACAGCACAGCCCCCGCAGGCAGGGTCACAGCTGGAGAACCACGCAGATAAAATCTGGTGTGGGAAAACCTGCCCAGACCTGCCCTGCTCCTTTGCAGAACTCCCTTAACCGTTTATCGGACGGGCTGTTACTCACCGAGGCTTTGCGCATCGGGACGGATCCGCTCAGCGAGGGTCTCGGGCAGCGCTGGGGCTGCGCTTCTACCCACAGCTGACTTTGTGTCCCTGGCAAGAGCCATCAAGGAAATCGAAAGGAATCATTCTGCTGGACTTTTATTCTGACGGGTACAGCACACATTAATTTGTACACACGCAAGGCAGTTTTTAAGGCAAAGAAAGATCTCAAAGTCATTTTTCCACACGCTACAGTTCCCATAACAGCGCTGACAGAAGTACGACATGCTAAAACCAGGATTAGAAATCCTACTGGAGTTCAAATCCATCACAAACACGGGATGTCTAAAGAAATGCAACAGAAACACACCACTCAAACAAGTCGATGGGAAACAAAAGCTTTCAGTGACACCGAACTCTTTAATTCATTTTTGAAAGTGCGTTCCTGCAGCTGCGTCCCCCTGGGGAAAACAGTGCTTCAGCTCCTCTCCTGTAAACACACGAAAAGCAGACATCCTTTCCCAGTTCCGGACATTTAAGGCAGCTTCTTCATCTTACTGCACCCAAAGACGGCCAGAACTGCCCTTTTCCAAACAGAAAAGTGGCCTATTTCCCTAAAAACAGCTGAACTAAATTATCTGAAGTGATCTACAGTGAGAGCCGCCCTGACGCTGAGGAACAAGAAGCCCACGGCCAGTTACTCCAGGACTGAAGCCGGGTCCCTTCCCACAGCCGATGTACGGCAGCGTCGCCTTCGAGCTGCTCTCCCATCATGTCTGATCGCGCAGGAAGAGCCAGCGCTGCCCTCCGGCCGCTGAAGAGAGCTGGTGAAGGGCGATGGAGCCACTCGGTCCCCACCCCGGATCAGCTCCCCGCTCTGCAAGCGCTGCTGCGCAGAATTCTCCCGACGAAGAACGAACCAGTCTAACAGCGAAGGTCATCCTGACATGTTTCACAAGCCACCGGCTTTGTTTATTTGTTTTAAAAGCCAGTGTACACAAATGGAACAATACCAACCCTCTGGACAGAGGAACGGGCTTTTTATATTCCAAAATAATCCTTAAAAAAAAAAAAAGGACGAAGCCTCCGAGGCACTTTTGCAAAGAGAACGAGTAAAATTGTCATTTCTCCGCGTCCCCCAAAGTGCCGATCGGCAAACGAAGCGCGGCCAGCAGTACGGCCGACGTGCAGGCACGAGCGCTCGTTCGCTCCACACCAGCTCACGCTGAGCTGGGGGTCCCACAGCCCAGCAGGGTCCAGCCGACTCCAAACTGGAAAAGGAATTTACAGCGTTAAACTGAAGACGATAAGAGTGACCAGAGAAAGGCGGCACCTTGCGAAACGTTGGCTTTCAGGCTGCACTCGAACAGCACCCAGATAAAATCAGATTTCTGCAGACTGTGGCTTCTGCCGTCAGATTAATTGCTTTTGTTTGGCTGATATGAAGACAAACACATAGACAATGCAGCAGCAGGACAAGGAAAGCAAGCAGCCAGCTTCTCTGCTGAACAGTTGCTCTTACAAAGGAAGAGAAATAAAAAGAAAGGTTCTGTGCAAGAAACCCCTAGCAGATGCAGGATTACATTTGCCTTTAAGGCCCCTGAATGTTGTATTTTATGGTATTTGCACCAAGAGGCCACGGAACAGGAGACATTAGAGGCTATCATCTACAAAATGGTGAAGAAAATGAGGAAAAAATGCAGCCCTTGTAAAAACAAATTTCAGATGCGAGACAAACGGATTAGAACTGAGTTTTCTAATAAAACCTGAAAGTACCTGGGGGAAAGATCTGGCTGACGCACACGCTTCTACCCAGCTCTTCCAGTCTGCTTTATTTAGAAAATTCCCAAAGCTGCCACCTCTCTCAAATTCATCTTTTTGGAGAAAAGAAGAAATAAAATATTTTGGGGCACTACTGTGGCCACTTTATAGGACATTCTAGTAACGAAGAAGTTCTGAGTGGCACCCCCATTACTGAGAAACCACTTGATGATCATTTCACACCCGGACATGTGCGTTTCCAACTAAACCCACCCAACTGCAAGCAGTATTTTTGGCTTTGTAAACCTTTGTCATTAATCTACAGGAAGAAGAACACTTGCTGTCTGTTTATCACTCTCTCCATCTGCTCAGAGCAGTTTTACAGGGTGCTTTGCAAACAGCACCTCTCCTTATGCCGGGGTGTTTCACAGGCTGCTACTTAAAAAAACGACGACAGATTTCTCACTTGTGCTATTTGTCCCGATGCTACATCCTGCTCAGCAGGCGGGCTGGCTGCAGCATCCCTGCAGAACGAACATTTGTCAGGACAAATCCACGTGTCGTGAGACTCGTGCTACCTTCAGTTCTCGAAGGAGAATGCTGTACCATCACCGGGGCAACACAAACTTTTCAGTTCTAAGCCGCTGAAATCCAAATAAAGTCTCCCAATTTTGTCTTCCTTTAATTCTTGTTGGTTTTGCCCCTTTCTCCCCTTGCCCCTCCAGAAAAAGGGAGGGAGGAGGACTCTCTGGAGTAGATAACCTTCGTATTCAGATCTACATAGGAGTGGGTCTCTTCAGTAATTTAATCTGTTGAATCTGTTCCAAGTGTCCCCCGATAGCAAAATTATTTTTTTTCTACTTTAACACAAGAAAATTCCCTCCAAACTCCATTTTAGGCACACAAAATGTCACGTTCTGCAGCTCAGTTCCGAATGGCAACTACAACAGAACATAGAAACAAAAGCAATTCCTTCTTCTGTCTCTGAGAATTTTTGGCACATTGGATAAATAATTATTTGGCACCACAGGTCCCCTCGGTAACACCATTTTCAGCTATTTATGCAGATGCCAACACCTTACAGACACCCCAAATTCACAGTAGGGTTTAAAACCACTCGTTGGCAAAAGTCGTTTCCATGCAAACGGATCAACGTTCCCTCATGCCGCTGTCCGTCGGATTTCCTCCGACAAGGTGATGGATCTCTCCTTCCACTCGTTGTTAGAGCACTTGGAGACGGCGCTGGCCGCCTGGCAGAACTTCTGGAGGAGGATCTTTCTGAGGAGGAGGTAAACCCATGGATCCAGGATCTGGTTCAGCGAGGCCAAACGCACGGCTGTCAGGAAGAAATTGCATTCCTTGTGCAGTTCTGAGCTCTGGGCTTCACCGGAGAACCTCCTGCAGTGTTCGAACGACGTGTGGCTGAAGATCATCTTCAACATCATGATCTAAGGGAAGTGAGGGGGAAAAAGTGATATCCGTTAAGAGACCACATCTGTGCATCACCGTACGCAACCAGCCCTAAAGACAAAATCCTGCCAAGAACTTGTTTCCCCCCTCGTCCAATTCAAACCATGCTCAGAGCAAATAAAAGCTGAGAGAGTGGCTCAGCCTCTGTGTGTGAGGTGAGTGATAACCATGATCCCCCTCAGCTATCAGCCAGATTTATCCATCTCGTGCTCACCAGGGCAGCACGTGCTGCTTCCCTGCTGGAGCCAGCACAGAGAGCTGGGTGCTCGTCCTGGGCTCGGGATGGCCCTGGCTGGAAAGGGAAATGGCTCAACTCGCAAAATCGGCTTCAAGGGACTCATCATTATGGTATTACCACAATTACGAGGAACTGCTGAGTAACTCCTGAGTAGGGCTCTTCACAATTATGTTCTTACAGTAAATGTCAGAAAAAAATAATTCCCAATACAAAAGTGTCTTCATATTGTTTAGAGTTAAGATGCTTTATTCTATGACTTATAAATTTTAGAATTTGATTTTAAGGTAAACTATTCTGCTTACGAACTGAGCCAAATTAAAAGGAAAGGGTTAAAAAAAGGTGTTTAGGGCTAGGAGTCAATAAAACACTTTAAGTAAACTGAAAAAAAATATTTTTATTTTGTCAAAAGCCCCAGACTACATTTTGTGTTAACCTGACCCCCCTCAGGCCAGCTCCCCCAGTGCTGTATTTAGGAACCTGTTTCCCGCAGCACCCAGACTGCCGTGCCCGAGAGACTCCACGGACACCGCGACACGTTTCACACAAGTTTCCATCACCGACGCCTCCCACACCTCACGGCCCAGAGCAGCCAAAAGCCACAGGCAGGCTGGTTTTCTGGGGACTGAATGTAAGCAGGCGTGGCAGCACCTTAATTCCCACCAGCAACCCTGCAGCTGGGGGCCACGGGGTCCTGCCGCGGGTACCGCGTGGACGGCACATGTCAGCACACAACCACCGGGCAGCAACGCTCATTTACTCAGAAAAGCCAAAGAAGAGGCAGCTTTGATTAATCCTTTCCCCCCAAGATCTGTACTTTAAGGTAATTTTATCACTCGCATTTCAACGTGTCAGTGAAGACAGATGTTGGCTGCACAGAAGACCCGGGACTGCAAAAGAACCCAGCCGGGGGTCTCCAGGGCAGAGCTCCAGCCTCAGCAGCGCGGGGCTGTTACCGCCCTGCTGCTTCTCCAGGTGGAAACAGCGAGGAGCTGCTTCCGTTTGTTTATTTTTTTAAAGCTCAGAGAGCTCGCTGGAGCTGGTGTTGATACATGATGCTCTCATCATTAATATATAACCATGGGAAACAAATCGCATTTTGAAAGATGTCAGATATCATTTTCCACGGTTTAGTTGCTATCTGTTGTCTAAAGTTTTCTCCTGGGCTTTCTGTAGGAACCACAGCTGCTCAAAAATATATCACTTTACAGGCTTTTAGCTGCTTCTCTACAGATCAGCTACATCAGATTTTGTTTTGCAAAGCTTCTTCCAGGAGCCCATAAACACGGGGATCAAAACATCTCCAGAGAAGGTACTTGCTGTGCAACTGGCCGCCAAACGACACACGAGCTGTGCGCTGGGGACAGTCCCTGCGTCCCTCCCGGCTGCAATGCACAATGAAGCTTCAGAGCAAGGAAAAAGGCAGAGCTGGCATGAGGATGGGACACGCTTCATAACGTGCCAGGGAACTGCAGCCGGCCTCGCTGGGAACCGGGTCCTGCCACGGACCCAAGCGTGGCAGCGTGAAGCCACCCAGCGCTTGGGAAGCCGGGGTGGGGCCAGGGTGCTGCGCCCCGGACTGCGAGGATAGGGCCTGGCTTTGCTTGCAAATCTCTTCTGGGCAGGACCTGAAGCCCTCGACTGTCCGGAAATCCTGCAGGGCTGAGGTGCAGCAGGTCGGCACATCTGGATGTGTCTACTGGGTATGTGAGGGAGAGGGATGCCGACGCACAATGGCTCTGATGCATTTCTAACTCACTGTCTTTGCAAAGGTCAGCAGTGCCGTACACTAAATAAACCGCAGCCACCCTAAAAACGCAGGGAACGGCCCGAGGGACGAGACTCAGGGTCAGTTATCCACAGCCCTGTCCAACTTCTTGACTTCAGCCTTTTGAAAGAACAGATACAACCCACAGCAGCCATACAAGCCAAGGGATCCCAGCCAAGGTTTTCCCACAGAAGGCTGTCCTCAGAGCAGTGTCACCGCGAAAGGTCATGTCTGGACCACTCCTGTCCCCAGCAACTGGGACAGCCAGGAGCAGAGGCGACGGGGGAGGATTTTTCCATTCAAAGCGATATTCTGGGTCCCAGATCAATAACCGTGTGTTGACCTTGGAAAGACTTTGATGAGTCCGGAAGGCAGGGCAGCTCGGATAGCAAAGTAGAATTGTTTTTACTTCTTTAAATAGAAGCAGTTGAGGATTCCAGCTACTACATTGAATTTAAATAAAACCAAAAATAAGTAACCATCGGTAGAGCTTTTAAAAATACGGATAGGTACAGATCCAGGCCACAGACAGCCCGTCGTGCACCAGACCCACACAACCACAGTCCTGCCACTTCCTCCGCCACCTCCGGCTGTTCAGGACACTGTCACTGTCACAGCTCAGTCTACGCTGCCGGCAGCGTCTGCCCTCTGTGCCCACTGGGGTCCAGCAAACCCACCTCGGGATGGGGACGGCAGCAGGATGAGGTAAATACGCTGTGCTCCCGTTACAGCCTGTGGAAACCACCCCACGTGCGTCATTCCCAGCATGCGGATTTCTTTCTCCCAGATCAGCTTTCCTAGCTCTTCCTTTGGGAACGCTGCAGCGACCCTTGCTTTGCAGAGCGTGTTGTCTTGTTCTTTTGTTAGTGAACCCTTGGAGCTACAAAAATATCAGGCTAATAAAATACATTTCCCAAGCAGGCAACGGCTGCTTATTTTTTATTTTATTACATAATATTACTTTACTGGAATATTTGTTGGATCAACAATTGCTCTACTGGAAATTTTATTTGCTTGATATCGTTAAGAGATTGTTTATCATGGCCTGTACCAGTCTTTTAAATTAATTAAAAGAAAGACTGCAAAAGGTAGAGGAACAACATCAGGTAGATTAAAGTCAGTGGAACTACACAATTTATGCCAATTAAAAATTTGGCTCAAAAAGCACCTGGGAATATAGTTGATAATTGTATTTAATCAATTAGAGTAGACAAAACTCTACTGTTACCATCGAATGTAGTTGTATAATAACACTAAACCTCCTCTGCTCTGGTTTCCAAACCTGCAGCCAAAGATTTCTGTGAGATCTCTTTCCAGCATTTTGAATAAAGCTGGACTGCAGCTCACCAGATCTTTTCAGGGTTGTTTCACAGGCTCCCCAGCTGGCCACCGTCACTGGAACACATTGCCACCAGCTCAACTTCTCATGGGCAGCCCGGGTTGCTCAGGGCCTGCCAAGCAGCTCGCTATTACACAGCAAAGAGCCTAGAATGAATTCCCATTGTAGCTAGGGAAAAAAGCCAAACAAACAACCACCACAAAAACTTTCCCAAAGACACTTTTCCAGTCTTACGAACTATGTTGGAAGCTGCTGCTAGCTGCTGTAAAAGATGGAGAATAAAACAGCTGATGTGCTCAAAGGTGCATATTCTTCAGCCAAGAGCTGAGTAGCTGGTCTGGACCGTGGGGTAAGAATCCGACGGGAAATTCCTGGTCCCAGACTGCAGAATCTTTTCTGGAGACAGCTTCCAAAGAACCAAACATGTTTGCTACGCACCACCAAGACAGGAGGATCCATCCTCTTACGCTGCTTCTTCTCTCCCACTAGCCCTCATCTGTGGCTTAAATAATTCTCTTGCACACAGAGAGACCACCAAGTCCCACCCCCTGCCACAGGCAGGGACACCTCCCACTAGCCCAGGTTGCCCAAAGCCTCATGCAGCCTGGCCTTGAACCCCTCCATGGATGGGGCATCCACAGCTTCTCTGGGCAACCTGGGCCACTGCCCCACCACCCACACTGTAAAGTTCAGCTCAAAGAAAAACTGAAAAATACAAAATACCCATAAAGCAGAATGTATTTCATCTCTGTCTGACCAGAGTGTTAAGGACAAAAAGCATTTTAATAGGAAAAGCAGCAGAATAACTGAACATTTTAGCTTTAAATAGCTTTGAAACTACCCTGCGAGTGAATAATTTTCTAGCCTGGAGCTCTAAAATAATTCTTGTGAGAGTTCTAGTTTGTGCTGTGCCACCAAGGAACAGCGGCTTCAGTTTTACCCCAGCATCATTCCCGTCTGCTGCCAGCTCAGTTCAGTGGGGATGCTCAACAGCTGAGCACCAAAATAAACAGTTCTGTGCAAACTGGAAATCACTTATGAGAAATTAATACCTTATTTTAGTGGAGCATTTCCCCAGGTTCTCCATGCTGAACTCAAGTAAGATCCTGCCTGCGCTAGGTGTACACTTCCTCTCTTCTACCAAATCCAGCATAAATCAAGGAGTCTGAACGCTTCATCTAGCCATGTAGAGCACAGCTACTATCATCAGGAGTTTCACTTTTCTGCTAAATCACTTTTGATTTTGTCATTTTCATCAACAGATCAAGCCTAAAAATACCGCCTGTGTAAAAGGGCAACAGCAATAGTTGTCAGAATCCATTAGTTCGGTTATAAAACTCAGTTGGTTTATTTAAAACCCAAGCAACTCCTCTGAAAATCCCTGAATTCCCGCTTCAGCTAGATTTTTTTACAGCTGCTAAACGATGCAGCTGGAGGCTAAACGAGTTCTGCAATTTGGCTTTCACTGCAAATGCACTTGCATCACTCCACGGTCACTCTTCCAAAAATCTGGCCTCTTATTCCTACCTCATCCTTTGTACAGAAAACGTGGCAGTGCAAAAATGCTTCTGTAGTCATGACTCTCGATTTTGAGTCCGTGAAGACCAGCGAATACGCTGACTAGACAGAGAAGTTTTGCAGAACTCCGCAGAACAAGCTATACGCTTTCCAGCGTTGCTGCTGCACGGGGCAGCGAACCGTTGGCAAAAACTAAGGACTGAGAGGCAAACAAACTTCCTTCATTTAATAACTGCCTTCTAATTTTTTCTCCTTTTTAATTACGGACAAGCATGCAACAGTTAACTTCTGGAAAATAAAGAAATCCCTGTTTTCCCTTGGGCCTGCCCTGCCCACGTCAGCAGGACGTGCCGCAGCGATGTTTCGCGGCTGGCCAAGGTGTCAGGGCTGCAGGCGATCACTGCGGCGCAGAAACAGGGACAAGGCTCTCTCCGGGTTTAACTTATCAAATCTAACGTTCCTCGGGGTTTGAGGAGCAGAATATCACTCTGTGCTTTCAGGTTCTCATTACATTTTCAGCGGTTTCACGGTTTACTTTCGTCACGGGCTGTTAATGATCTCTAGGAAGTTCACTTGCAGCCTCTGAGCTTTTTGGAGGCGGGGTTATTCTGGAGATTTGGTGGCATTTTAATTCATTTACAAGGATAACATTGCCAAATAAATTTGTTTCCTATTTGTACCTCATCACCATTAGCTTTGTCAGCTATTCCTCATCACAGCCCTGTTAATAAGAGCTCAAGTTCTCTGTGCACAAGAAGGAAGAAAAAATCCTTCTGACTCCATAAAGTACCTTTCCCATAACTTCAGAATTATCACAGCTGCTTCAGCCCTTCCCTGCTTACAGATCCCAAGTACAAACTTTCCAAAACTCGTACTACCCTTTTTGTACGGGGTACCAGACCCTTGGGTGTGCCCTTGTCCCACATGGCAGAGACACAGGCTCAGCCTTCCCGGCTCCTGAATCACCAGCAGGGGTTTACCCCCAGTTTGGCAAGAAAGGGCATGAAGAAAAGCAAAATAGCAAAAAGAAATGCAAGGGTCTTTAAAAAAAAAAAAAAGAGAAACAAAAAGCCCAAAATGCTGCCACCAGTCAGAGACAGTGAGCAACCTGCTGAAGATCAGGCAGCACTCACAAAGTCACAAGCTGTACCTTAGCCCATAAAACCCTGAAGTTTTGCTACAGGGTGGGAACAAATTAAAAATAGTAAACAGCTCTTTCCTGGGAGCACAAGGCTCCATCACAGGGACTCGATAAACTTCCTCGCAGGTTCCCCCGAAACAAGCAGGTTCCACCACCTTCAGAGCCCTCCGGTGCCACCACCGGTGCCCACCGTCCCCTGTCCCCTCTGAGCCTCCCCAGGTGCCCGGTGCCGGTGGCTCCGTGCCCCCAGCACTGCCGACCCCAGCGTCCTGCTCCAGACCCTCTGTACAAAACCCCTGTTTTCCTCAATCAGATTCCCTGCTCTAATTTCTCCGAACACGCTGCGCTTCGGCTGTCCTCTTGGACCTCTCCCACCTTCTCTCCTCCCAGCCTTCCAGACCCGACGTCCCCCCGTCCCTGTCCCTGTGTTCCCTCCTCAGACACCCACTGTGGCCACACCACCCACGAGGAACCCGGAGGAGTCCTGGGGTCACCCCGCGGCGGGTGACAAGGTGACCTACCAGCAGCGGTGACCAGCAGGCCGAGAGGACACACATGATCCCCAGCAGCTGGATCAGTGTCTCCGTGGCGATCCGCCCCCACTGCTTGCTGGATCGCGCCGCGGTCGCTTTGGTCCGACAACGAGACACCAAGGCCTCGATGGTGGCCAGGTTACAAGCCACCGTCACCACCAGGGAGAGCAGCCCCAGGACGGCGAAGGTGGCGGCGAAGAAGAGGCTCCCGCGGAGCCGGCTGTGGCCGGTGCTGATGAAGCACCACGTGCCGGGCCACTGCAGCGTGTACTGGCCCAAGCCGGCGACGGGCAGCAGGGCGAAGGCGAAGACGGCCAGCCAGATGCCCAGCAGCACCGCCCTCGTCACCCGCGTCTTCATGTGGCTGGCGTACCAGTGCGGCGCGCGGATGGCCAGCGTCCTCTCCACGGCCATGGCGCTGGCGATGAAGAGCGGGCAGAGCCCGAACACCGTCATGCTGAAGCCGAAGAAAGCGCAGAGCCGGCCCGAAGGGTCGACGGCGTCCCAGGCGCGGTCGGACAGATAGACGGAGATGACGATGGGGCTGGTGAGGAGCTGCCCCAGCAGGTCGGTGAGGGCCAGGGAGCCGATGCAGAGCAGGAAGGATCTCTTCCTCCGGCTCTTCTTGGCCCGGTAGCTGCGGGAGACCAGCAGCATGGCCAGGGCATTGCCCACGATGCCGGTGATCATCATGCTCAGCGGGAACGCCACCGACACGCCGCTGCAGCCCTCCGCCGCCCGCCCCGTCCCGTTGAGCCGCTGCCTCATGGCGCCGGACTCGCTGCCGTTGGGGCCGCCCGGGCACTGCGGCCAGCGGCTCATCCCGACGGGCTACCGGGGCGACAGCGGCGGGGAGCGGAGGGGCCGGCCCATGGCGGCGGGGAGCGGCGCTGAGGTGAGGCGCGAGCCGCTATAAAGCGCGCGGGCGGCCGTTCCCCGCCCTGAGGGGAGGGGAGAGGCGGCGCCATCGCCCACCGCCGCGGAGCCGCTTCTCTCGGCCCTCCGCCGCCCGGCCGCGCCCCGAAACGGGTCTGGGGGAGCCGGAGGTGCCCAGCCGCGGGGGTGGCTCCCTCAGGGGGCGCTCCCCGCCGGCCCCCAGCGCCAGGGCGGCGGCGGGCGCTGGTCCTGCAGCCGGTCGCTGAGCTCTGCTGCCACCGGGCGGCCCCGGGAGCGGCCTCGCCCGGCCCTCGGAGTGTCACTGTGCGGGGGGACAGCTCCGCGGTGTCGCCTGGACACCTGAGGTGGCAGTGAAGGCCATGCCGGGGGTTTTTTCTTTCTTTTCCCGCTCTGTTGAACGCGCAGGACTCGGTCGCGTAGATCAGCCACCGTCCCCCTCAGCTCTGCGGGGCTCCTGCAGGATCTCCTCACGCTGAGAGACACCGGGGCGGTCTGTCCTCACAGGGACAGAGGGTTACGGGATCTATCTTCAGGCTCCAACACCGATAAATAATTTTTTCTAGAGCATCTCCAAGGCCCTAGAGTAACAGAAGGGATGACAGCGTACTGTCACATTGTCACCCATCCTTTAGAGTCGGTTTGGAGGCAGGTTTATCACACCACCAAGAGGGCAAACTGGGATTTTCCAGGGTAAATCGAGAGCATGGACCGCACGGAGTCATTTAGGAAGGAGAGGAAAAGGGTGAGAAAGGTTAATCGCGCTGATATTTTTGAGAGGAGAGCGGAGCACGGCTGGCAGCACCAACCCCTGCTGAGCCAGAGCCGGGCGGTGGCATTTCTCACCCCCAGAAAAATCTGACTCTGGGTCAAGCAGAAAGGAAATAGGGTTTTTTTGTGACCTCATCTTGTTCTGTGCAGTCAGCTACCACTAGAGGTTTAAATCATTCTTCATCTGAAAGCAGAGTTAAATGTTTTAAGAGGTTTTAACAGTTTTCTGCTAACAAAAGCCAGTTTGAAATACTGCTCTGCTCGGGTTTTGTGTGACCGAGGGTGCGCAGGCTAAACCACAAAATGGGAAGAGCCACATTTCTGAGAAATAAGAGCTATGTTAGGGGCTGCGGCTTGCTTTATAAATTATTGAGCTGTGGCTTCTTTGTTAATTCTCTGCTTTCCAGAACACATGCAACCACCTGTCCCTAAGTGAAGGAATCCAGATGTACAGCAGGATGCCATTTGCAAAGTGAGTCCGGCGCTGGGGACAATATTCACAGTGAACTCAGATGCACACAGCTTCAAGGAGAAAGTCTGGAACAGTGTGAGGGGAAAATATCCTTCCCTCCCACACCTTTTTTTTTTTTTTTAAATGTGACATTGATTCACTGATTTTGAGCGACTGGGAGTCCAGCACACATCTTCTGTGTCCCTCCTCTGCCATTTGGAAAGTTTTTGTGCTACCCTTTGGTGCTGTTTTTAGTAAAACTGTATTAGTTTCCCAACGGGAACGTTCCCTGTTAGCGTCGTCGTGTGTTATTTCTGGAGTAGTCCCTAACCAGCCTCTGAGAAAGCATCAGTTTATTAGGTCCATCTTCCAAACTAGGTATGAAGCCCTCTATAGACTTTTTTTTTTTTTAAATGCATGTGTAAGCAACCTTTTTCCCATAAAAATACTAATTTTGATAATGGGAGGACAGGTAAAGTTAGTAAATTGTGCAGGACTTTGCTCAAAGCTGTTGTCATCATTGAACTGTTACAGGAGCGTTACTCCCTCCTCTTGCTCCCTTGTTGAAATTCAACTTTCCAAGCGTGTGCCTTCAACGTTAGTATTTTTCATTTCTGTTGCAATGTTATTTAGCTCAGTTACTCCCTAAAGGTGCCCGATGATAGCACCATTGCGTTCCAAATGCTGTAATTTAAAATCAACACAAGCCCATGCTGCAGCGTGACCCCCACCAGACCAGGCACAGCACATGAGCAAACACCTAACGCCCTGAAAAGGAGGAAGATGTTGCAGATTACTGGGCACAGCAACTCACTTCCAGGAGTTCATAACTAAATTTAAGCTTGGAGGTTTAGTGAGAAGACAGACCTAACACGGTGACTCATCTCTGGTTAGTTATCACATCAGGCAAGAGCGTACAAGAGCCACTTTCATTTCCTCGCTGGGTAACTATCTTGTTTTAAGATGTACCAGCATGTGCATTTGGATACTTTTTATTATTAATTGACTACCTGAAGAAAAAAAAAAACAACCCAAACATTTCAGCAGTGGATTTTCCTCTGTTGCCAAATTTATATAAAATTTAAGGCTAGTCTGCTTTTCTTTACACTCCCTTCCTAGCTTTCAATTCCTACAGAAGAATGCTTACACAAACCCCCCAGTACTCTTCAGGAATGTATTTAATTTTTCTTAGAAAAGCATGTTAGCCCTACACATAACCTAATCAGCACTTCCTCCTTGGCATGACAAGTTCCACTGATCTTTGATAGAGCTGCACAGAAATACCCCATTGTTTCCGTAGGCAGCAATTTGTCTGACCCCAGTGGCTAAACTGAGCGCAAGGGAAACATTTCCTGGTGAAACAGAGTTTACCACAAGGCCACTGGAGAGAATTCTGCCCCCCAAGCCCTCACCTCCTTCCTGTCTGAGCTTAATCTAGCTTTGTGTCTTCCCACAGGTGGCCCGTGGTCAGCTCTGGTTCCAATTTATTTGCCAATTCCGTAACTCAACAGAGATATCTGGGGTCATTTCTAACAGGTGTGCAAGGACCACCACAGTCACCGTGCCTTTGTATTTTAAAGTGTAGACATCAAAAGAATTTAAACGTGCTGCTTCCTCTAAAAACTTTCTGAAAAGAAGATATGGAAGTTACACAACAGAGGAAAATACCTTGAAGTTTTGTAAAAGCTCATTTTAAATGTGCTGCTGTTTAAATCCAAAAATATTTTCAGTACCTAGAAAACGGAAGCAATCTGGAAATGGACGATACATACGGCCAGGTAAGTGTACATCCCGCCCTTCTTGCACTGCAGTAACAGGAACAACAACAAAACCACCTGTTAGTAAGGGTTACAAAGGAAGATTTGCTTGTTTCCAAGAGAAAGAACTCACCGCACAGTTAACTCACAGGTTTTATTTACACTTGTCTACAGAATCATTTTGCCTTACATTTTGTCTAAGCCAAATGAAATCATAATTTTCCTTTGCTTGTAGCCTATCACTTGCTAAATTTAAAAACTTTAATCTGTTAAGTACAGCAACAATTTTAATACAAAGCACAAGGAAAAAACCAAAGGCTAACAACATAGCATCTATTTGATCTGATTTTTACAATTTAGTAGGTGGACTTTGAAGCCGTCAGAGGCACAGTTACAAGACTAACCTGCTCTTGTGCAATCTACACATATTTAGCATTGAAATTAGATAGAAAAGAAAGCATTAAAGAAGAAACTGCAAATTTTTCTGCAAAAAGATTATCAAAATATTCCTACACCAAAAACATTTTGCTTAAAGAAGTGTCTTAAAAAAAAGTAAAAGAAAGCAGAATGTAGTTTTTAGATTTTGCTCCGTTTGTTTTTGTGCAGTTCATTTAAAAAAAGCAGCAGTTAAATATGGGTTTGGAAGTTTTACTATTGAAATAATATATTGCTGTTTGCTTGCTTCAAAAGATTTTTCCTTAACATACTTACCTTGTGATGGCACTGAAGATACTTAAACCTTTCTTAACCAAACGGAGCTCTAGAGTGACCAAGTTTTAATGTGATATTGCTAGATTCAATAAAGCATTTTAAGCCATAAATTATGTTTCAGGGAAAAAGAATGACTGATGAAGAACACATTTAAGATGTCAGAACTTTCTACACAGTTTATTAATTCTCAATTTTAAATATAAATAAAATTCAGATACCTTGAGAATTTTAGTCATCCCCAAATGAATTTTACAGGTGGCCTGCAGAAGCTTGATTCCCAGAAGCTAGTTCCATATTCCTCCATCTCAAGAGCAGTTCCTAAATGATCCTTTTCTAAGGATCTCAGAGTCCAGGGTCCACGCCTGTGAGAACACCGTAGCCAGTATCCACTGCAGAAAGGGCACTTTCCTCACTGCAGCAAATAATTTCTACAGTGACAGGCACCAGCAGCTCTGAGCCTCGAGCGATAGAGACGAGAGCGCCCGATGTTTCCAACAGCCTCGCTTCAAAGGACTGCAACTAATTCACTCTCTACAGAATCATACGATGGGTATTTAATAGCGACTTTGCACTGAGAATAGCTGAATAGAAGCAGAGGGGCATCCATCTAGACTTTTACTTCAATACAGAAAAATAAAAAATAATTAGACCTAAGGATTCGCTACCGTCATCCAACGGGTAACGCCAGCCCTGCAGCTACGCTCATCTTTTGTGGTCCCATGTGAGCTCCATCAAACAAGCTCAGGAGTCGGATGCAGAAAGCTCATGGGTTCTTCCTGTATTCCTCAGATACTTCTTTGTCACTGTCACCTGAAGAGCAGAGTTGTATGAGAACATACCCTACCTGTGCCTGCTCATCTACGTAAGAGAGCCAGGAATTGAGTAAATGAGTCTTTAAAAATAATAAAAAACCCTCTTACTCAACTAATAAAACTTCACACCTCCTCTGGGGAGTTTATGGCTTAAAATGCTACCTCACTTTTTGTTTCATGAATGAACAAAGCTGCGGTTTTCCAGAAAGCAAGGACAGACATGCACCTCTACTAGCAGATTTAGCACTTCTGACCAAGTAAGACACCAACTTCTTAAAAATGTCTCATGCACTGACTGGAATTTTTTTTTTTTTTAAATTGTGAGCTTTAACAAATTATTTCTTTTTAGAACTTGTACGGGAACCAGAATGGGAAGATCCAGATGATGATCTGCGGCGTCTGTAAGATATAAACGGAGAAAGCATGCAAAGAAATAAGTTGACATTAATTTTAGCATCCACTTTGAGTAGTCTGTATCCTACAATAGCTGGAAGCCAAGTATATCTGCTAGGGGCTTACAAGAATACAGAAATAACTTTAAACCACTTTAAGGTCATGAATCTGAATTTAATATTAATATTTAATACTGAAAGTAGTATACAATTTCTAAATGCAATATTTACTTGTGAAAATAAATCAATCATGTACACGTTAACACTTTCACACACTGAGAGAATGGGGACTCAGGGCTGTCTATGGAAAATACTTCTATCAGGAAGAAGTTTCATAGAGGGGGTGGGCAGCAATTACAGAGGTTTTAATAGGAAGTAAGAGTGGGAACTACTTTTAATATCAGAATAACTGGTCAGATTCAATTATTTCCCAGTGAATCTCAGTCCTTTAGAAAAAAAAAAAAATCATCACACATTTAAATACACCCATTCTTATTCTACATAAACCCAAACCTTTCGGGTGACCGTGATCTCGATCGTCTTTTTTTGCGATCACCAGATGAAGAAGATCTAGAACGACTTCGCTTCTTGCTTCTCTCGGGGGAAGATGATGAACGAGAGCTTGAGTAAGATCTTTTTCTTGGGGTGGAAGACCCCCTGTAGGACCTGGAGCTGGATCTTTATTGATTAAGAAATAAATCAGATTTAATTCTGGTATAATATAGAAAGAACAAAGAAAGAACAAAAAGAGACAGTTTTCATGAACACTCGCTGCTCTAGTTACATCAGCGTTTTATCAAATAAATTTATGGATGCTTTAATACTTACTCCTTAGTTATCCTGCCAATAAAGACTTCTACTGCCGTGGCAATTCTCTTAATAAGTTTTGCTAAACAGCGTTTCTTGACAGACAGACCACGAATGGCTTGGAAACCCCTTTCCAGCATTCACCAGAGTGACGTGTTTTGACAAAGACGCGATGGGAGACTGGGACAGGAAGCAGCCTATGTAAGGACCTTCCTTAGTATTAAATTCACAAAGCAAAATGGCTTGAAAACCACAGATGGAACGCTGATTTAACAAGCTTTCACTTCATATTACTGGATATTTCACACTGGAAATGTGTAAGTGTTCATCTCACTAGAATATTGAAAACCCTCGGAAGGTATATTTACAAATCTCAAAATAAATTTGAGTAAACTAACGGAAATATTTTTTAAAACCCTCTTAGAACACAGTCATTTTGGTATTTAAAAAAAAAACAAAACAGCTTCACTTCCAAGCACTCAAAAATCATGTTGGTTATCTAAAAAAACCAAGAAAAAGACCACTTGTGGAAAGAGCTAGAAAGTCCTAAACTGTAATTCCAAAATGATATAAAAACACCTAACAGGATTTTTTTTTTTCTATAAGGTGGATATTTTAAGAAACCCAACACCACAGTGTATGTTGTTGGTAAATATGTTCAGGGTGCACGGTGTAAGTAACGAAGCAGTCCTATTTCACAGCACCTAATACACTGAGGACACTCAGTGGCTGCGTGCGGCTTAAGCAAATAACCCAGCTCAGCTGACGAGTCCCTCCAGCAGCTAGCGGGGGCACGGGCACCCTTTTTCTCTTCCTACAAGCACGGATTCCATCTCGCGCTGACCCTCACGTGACAATCCACAGCATGGTTCAGCCACCAAAGGGTGGTGGCACCATTTGCGATTGGTCTTCCCAACTCAAAACTTCCTTATTTAAAGATTCTCTGCGCGCACGGAGGTGGGACAGTTCTTCATTCCACGACAAAAGGAAAAGTCCTGCCAACAGGACGCCTCTGCAAGGACACCTCAAGGAACTTTTATGCTTTTGTGACTCTTCCCTGCACAGTTCCGTAACTGCTAGCTCAAACTCCTCTCAGCTTCCCGCGTGATTTGCTAGCAACATTTTTACACATTCCCCACATTTATAAACATAATGGCAGCACTACCTAGTGGATCCGTTAAATAAGTTATCACTAATTACAAACCCAGAAGTATATTTTCTAATGTTCTTCCACATCAGGTAGCAAAAGTGGAAACAGTAAAAACAGCAAAAATGACTGAAGCAAGTAAAACATGCATTCAAATTCTTCTTCCTTCAAAGTGCAGATCTGTGGCGTCCACTTGTCTAGCTTAGATCAGACTTAACCTCTTCAACCAAAACCTCGCATTCTCAAGAAATACATCTGTAGTGGTAAGAACCGCGTGCAGAGACCCCAGGAATTCTGACTTCCAAGATAAAAATGAGTTAATGTTTTTTGACTGGCATAATTTTACGATGAAATCAACAAGCAGTTGGTTCTTCTGCCCTTTTCTCTCTCTGCAAGGAGAGAGTGCTACCTCATTCACCTTGATTTCGACCCACGAGATCTAGAGTGTTCTCTGGAACTGGAACGAGATCTTGATCTGGAACTGGAAGAACTTCTTGAATGGGACCTGAAACAACACGGAAGATTTTTTTTTCCAGTGTCTGACTTGTATTTAGCAGAATACTGTTAGCAGTAGAGACAATAATGCATCAACACAATTTGGCCTCGAGCCACTAAAGAAGCGACAACTTCCTCCTCCTCCCCCAGTATCGCTATAGTACATCTTAAACCAGAAACTTTAACACAGTCAGATGTGCATTGAGAAATGTATCAAGTCAGCTTTTTATTAAAAAGCACAAAAATTAAACAGGATTGCAGTTATTTGGCAAAATGAAACAACTGCATATCTGTTAGCTAGTTCATGAAAGCAATGCCTTAACTCTTAGTTTGTGCCTTAACCTGAAAACCATCCGTTTCTTCGAAAAGCAGAGTAGGTATGAGCATCAGGACTAGCTAGCTCCAATTTTCCCCAAGTCACTTCTCACAAGCATTTTGCAAGCTGTTTCAAGTTCCTGTAAAGAGTTTCTCCTCCATTAAACATTAAGTAGCAATTAATTGTTGGCTGAAATACAGACATAGCTAACGCTCCTTGTAACCAGTCAAAATTATTTTCAGATTTTTCATGTTGATGGGTTTTCTTTAAAGCACAAACCACAAAAGATATGTAGAAACGGCACTGGACTTGCAGTAACCACTGTAACAAGAAGGCATTGCAATCAAATTCTAATAATCTTTTCAAGAAAAAGATATTAAACATGCTGTCAGTCTCCCCCTTTCTATCGTTACCATGTCTTTTTCATTTTACTGTGCAAACAAAAGCAGTATGGGCACATGCTGACTAGAAAATACATTTACGTCTTTTAAAAAAAAAACCACAAAGAAGTCTCCACAAATGGCGACTGATCTTTCCCATGAATTATCCATAACTAGAAGCAAAAAGCTCAACACAAAGTTGGAAGATCCCTAGCAAACTGCAGTGATGACACTGTTAACATGTGTGGGTTCATGAACAAAGCGATGGCCAGATGAAGTTCTCCTGTCCTCTCTGACCTTCCCAGCCCTAGCCCTAAGACCTGCACTGGGACGCAGCCACCCTGGCCACACGCTACCCTCCCACAGGGCGATCCAGCCACTTCCTCCAACATCGTGCTCCACGCCCTGCTTCATGCACAAGAATTGCCGACAGCCGGTCAGCTTAGTCGCTGCTCCTCACTCAGCTCCTCCCTGGAACCACCGGCAAAACGCGCGGCTCATAGAGCAGCTGGAGGAGGGGAGGCTGACCATAGCTGCTTTGGAGAATGTAATTTTTCGTGGAAGAGGTAGCATGGAAAAAAAGCAGGACAGCCACGGGCAGAAAGGCAAAACAGAGATGGCGTCTGACACGCGGTTAGTATGGGGGGTGAGGGATTTGGGCAGGGAGAGCAGAGGGGGGCAGTCACACCGCTAGGAAGGTTGAAAGAAACTTGAACTTCATGTGTGTGAACTTTCTGCATAACCCCACGGGCTAGTATCGATTTGAGGTCTTAAACCTACCGGTATCATTCTTGTACTGGTTGTAAGGCAGCTTAAAAGCTGCAATATCATTACAAAACATTTATTGAATTGTTCATATATGACTGAATTTAAATAATATCGTGAGATCTTCAATCTGCCCAGCAGAGTTCTTTTGTGGCCCCACGCTCACTATAAGTCTTTAGTGTTATCCTGACAATATTGCCACTGTACTTAAAGACTTGTCACTTGCCATCAAACAAAGTTCAAGTTTCTTGTCTTTATTTCCAGGACATTTTTCCACTTTGTCCTTTCAGTCAATCTGTCCAGACTGCACCATCGCTGCCCCCTCCTGCCACTGCCTCCCACTGTAACAGCACCACCCTTCTGCTTCTCTTCAACAACTCTACTCAGCATGGCTAAAAAACCTTCACCCATTGAATGACATATGGCCAACAAGCCTAAAAATAAAAATCAGTTATATTTTTAAATGTATTTGAAGAATTCAATCGAAATAGCAACTTAAATTTACTAAAACAAGCAACGAGACCTATGAAGCCTCCCTATGGAGGATCCACAGAAGGTCAGAACAGAACACCTGGGTAAATTCTGTAATTAAGCATTATTAAACTAAAACTATAAGGCAATCAAGAAAAAAAAGTAAATAAAGAAGTTAGATACTGACATTTTGCCTGGCGTTACCCTTGACCTGTACCCGTTTACCTGGACCTAGACCTTGAGCTTGAATGAGAGGATGAGCGCGATGAAGATCGTGAGTGGGAAGATCGAGACTTAGAACGACTGCGTCTATTGGATTTCTTTTTCTTATTAGTGTCCTCTTCCTCACTGGCATCAAGATTATATTTTGAAAGGTCAGCATCATCTTCATCCTCATCCTGAAAAAAAGCAGGTATACAAAACCATTTACGGAATATTTTTTCTTCACTTAGTGTTTTTTACTTTTTCTATGGTTTATTTTACGCTTTTTTTCAACCTTTGAAATGCTGCTGTTTGTGCATTTAATGGGATCTAAAAATTTTAAAAGACTGAAAACTTGTGCTTCAAAGCAAACTAACAAAAAACCTGCAAAAAAACCCCCACCTGAAGTCTCATTTTCTGTTATTTAATGCAGTTAAAACACTGACATTCATTTCTACCAGTTACTCCAAGTGAGTGCCTGGAAGAATTTTCAGACTCCAGATCTATAGCCGTAGCATAATTCTGCAGAGACACGTTTCATATGCAGAATTTGGTGACTGCTGCATAAAAAATAAGTGTCTTCACATGTCTCTTCAGAACTGTTGTCCAAAGATGTGGACAATCCAGTATGTGATGATCACGTATTTCAGGAAAGATAAAAAATAATCTCTGGATATTTTATTCGATTTTATAAAAAAATCAATCTAATGAGGTTTTAAAAGGCTAAGAACAAAATTCAAGAACATTGCTTTTCTATAGTAACCACAAAGGTTCCAAATAAAGATCTCAAAATGTTTCATTCTGATCTCAGATAAGCTTTTCATTTTTTATGGTTTAAAAAACTACACAATTTTGAATGCAGCTATTTACAACAAAACTGAGCTCGTGCACATACTTTAGAGAAGCTGCAGGCACCATTATTCTGACAGCTACTCCTCTACGTTGCTTGAAAGGCAGCTAAAAATACAGACCAACCCTTACCTACCACTGCTGAACAGCACTACAGGAATGATTAGAGAAAAAAACAAACCAAAACACTCTACCTCATCCAATTTATATTTGGAAAGATCTTCATCCTCATCCTCCTCATCTTCCCCTTCAGATTCCTTATCTTCTACTTCCTTCAGGATAGATGCAGGACCCACCGGCTTCCCTCTGTACTTTTTCTTTTTGCGTCCAAACTAAGAAATTTTATTCCATTAGAATACAATTTAATCAAAAATAATTTCCAACTGTGTTTTTGGATAAAATTTCTCTGAGAAAATAAATATACATCAATTTCAAATAAGATATTGCTCAAAGGGAAGGAGAAAGATCATGAAACTTCAACTATCAACAGGAAACTGACTGAAGAGATGCTCATTAGTACCCACAGACAAGACCAATGGAAACCGGAAGGTAACAAGGGAGTGATGTATATTGTGTCTGCAGGATATCTTTATAAAACAGCGTCGAACACCTGCCCGAAAACAACACACCTGGCCCTGGAGCCAGCTCCTTAACTTGTTCAACAACCTCAGCTTGTACCAGTTTCATTTGAACTCAGTTTTTAACCCCCCAAAAGACAAAACTTTCCATTCAAAACTTTCACGCTGGAGCATTTCACAGAGAGATGCGTCCCCACGTCTTTCTGCCTAGTGCTCTTCTCCGTAAGGAAACCAAATGCAAACCATCCCAACCCCAAATCACACACTACGCGCCTCTCCAGAGCGACACACCCCCCAACCTTACCTCATCGTACTCCCCATCGGACTCCTCCCGTTCTATGTATTCCACATTCTCACGTTCATTAAATCCTCCTCCGTATCCTTTAAGAAGGGGCAAAGCAAGACAATCTCTTGAGCTGCACTAAGCACAAAGTTTAGAGGAAACTTTCAGAGGCTCTAGCAGCCTCTGAGATCATGCAATATGATCTCAAGAGGAACAGGAGTTGTTCCCACGCACGTTTATTAAATATAGTTCCTCAGAAATCTAATTGAGAAAACGGATTAAGGCACATAAACACCACAGTAACAACACAGTCTAGAAGAATAGGAAATTATTACTCTTTAATACTCTTACAGTATTAAATAAGAATATTAAAAATGCTGTTTTTCCTTTTGAATAATAGGCTCTGTGCTCTTCTCCATGCTTCTTTTTTCTTTAATACGCATTCGTGTAACACTCCAAGCACTAGATTCTCTGCCTGATCCCCTCTGCAGCGGTAACAGTATAAATAGTTACTGTAAGGATATCCTCTGCTCTCGTTAGCACTGGGTTCACTGTTAACGGCTCATTGTTAATGCAGGAGGGACTCGCAGTGCGTCACAGCGCGGCCAAACCTCAAACCTCATTAAGAGATAACAGTCTAATCCACACAGCCTTCAAACACTGTTCCGGTGACGGCCGAGTGCCCTGGAAGCAGACTCAGTACATACACTGGATCTTTTGGAGTTTAATAAAATATTGCATTACTCCTTCCAGATGTCTTGGTACCAAAATCAAACACAGAGGCAGTTTAAGCTGAATATTTGAAATGAAACCATCGCACACTTTACACATTACTAAAAGCAATCAAGTCTAAGAACCCGCAGATTTATCCACATATGAAAGATTATCCAACTTTGCTAATTCTGCTGTGAAAACAATTCCTTTAATTATATTGTGACTTATAAAAAGACATTTTCTTACAGTAATTTGAATATTTTAAAACCATAAGCATCTTACCTGTCCTCTCCTCCAGTTTAGCGTACTTTGGAGTGTTACACATATTACACTCTGATCTCCTGGCCCAGTTCACGTTACCACATCTTCAGAGGAAAAAAAGACCAAAAGAGAAATAAGAAACATTTTATTTGAAATCAAAAAGCTTAAGTGTTGAGGCAACACTTCCAAAAAAACTAATGAAAATGTATTTGCCAGGTTTTAGCAGTGATGTGCAGTCACGAGTACAACACAATTAACTCCAGGGCCAACAGCCAAGTAAGACTGCACACAACGTGCTGAAATTCCTCATTGCTGTCCACTCGCGGCATTCACAGCTCAGAGGAGTTAACGAAGAAGCTACCACGGGAACGCTTTTGAGCAGCCACGCTTCCGTTAGGGCATTTCTAGCTTACAGCATCCCAAAAGGCCACTCACACTTCATTCAGCCACAGCACTACCGCCAGGACATGTCCGGGGAACCGGGGTCCATCAGACACAGCCTTGCCGTGAACTCGGAAAGGCATGGCCACACTGGAACGTGCCACCAAGCAGATTCCCCGATTCCCTGGGATCCAAGGTGCTGCTCAGGAAACCTGCTGGTCCCATGCTGCACAACAGCAGAAATGGAAACCCATCAGGCTGAACACAGCCAAGTCCCGACAGAAAACAATCAAAAACCGCAGGTTTCACTGGTCAGACAGCTCACTCCATCAGAACCTGGATTCCTCAGAAGTGCCCCAAGGAATTCGAGAGCTCCTTTCAAAAATTAAAGCATTTTATTAACCTAGTCCTTTTCTAATTCAGATCTTAATACTCCCAACTGATGGCTTGGAGAAACACCAGAGAATGTAACCATGTGCTGAACTTTACGCATTAGCTATTAGTGAACGTCAGCAATAAACTATCACACTGCAGCGACGGTGCTTTCTTCCAAGCTTGAGAAGCATCTCAGCTTATCAGAGAAAAATATGAACTTTCACTTTTACTCTTCATTTTTTAAAATCTTTTTCCAGCCATGTTAATTAAGTAACTGCTACCGAGCAAACAGAGATGAACAGCAAAACCCTGCCAGGGGAATCGCGGCAGGTTTTGATCCCTCCTCTCTGACCTCAATCGACACTGACAAAACCAAGTGTCACACCGCGGCCGTGCCGTGCGGCTCTAAGGGAACACCCCGGGTTTTCCGGGAGCGCGTACGTTTTACACTGCCAGTCGTTCGCGCTGAAGAGGCCGCGGCTCTTCTCAGCCAGCGTCTTGCCTATTTCAGTCCCTCCAGCCTTCATCATTTTGGCTTCTGTTGTTTTTTCTGGAAAAAAAAGAAAACAAAACAAAATCCAAACAGTTCTCAGACATCTTGCTTTACCATTAAGAGGGTTTAATATTATTTTTAAAAGGCAGGAACAGAGGAGGAGCTGCCTCCCCTAGAGCCTCACCTCTCCCACAGCGGTTGCAGCTGGTTCTTCTGGCGAAGTTCACATTCCCGCACCTGAGCACACGAAGGAGGAGGAAGGCTCCAGTTAACGCTGGGACACACTCGGGGGACAAACGCCTTTAGATTCCGAACGGAATTCGCTCCCAACTCAAACCCCACGCACCAGAGGCCACACCCGCCCCCGGGGCCGGCCCCACGACCCGCCGGGAGACCCCTCAGCGCAGCCGCCCCGGCCCGGCCGCCGCCCCCCGGCCCCGGCGCTGCCCCGCGGGACGGGACCCTCCGGGACTGCCGCAGCCCGGCCCCGCGGCGGGGTCCCCTCCCTTCCCCGCTCACTTCTTGTCGGGGCAGATCCAGTCCCCGTCGCTCACGCGGAAATTCTTGGTCGACATCTTGGGGCCCGCCGAGCCGAGCCGAGCGACGCCGCCGCGGGAGAGGACCGGGGCCCTACGCCGGGCGGCCTGACCGCCGCGCCTGCGCCCTGCTGCCGCAACGAGCGGGACCCGCCGCCGGGAGGGATTTTTGGTCAGGCAGCGGCTCGGACGCCTCAGCCAGGCCGCGGGAAGGGGGCGAGGAGGAAATGCGCCCCCCAGCGGGCCGGAGGGCTGCGTGCGGCGGTGCGAGGGGAGGCGCATGCGCAGTGCGCTCCGGCGGTGGCCGCCATGGCGGGAGCCGAGTGGCTGAGGGGAGAGGCCGGGCGGGAGGCAGGGAGGCGGCCCGGCGGGGCGAGGGAGGCCTCGTTAGCCCCGGGAGTGTGAAAATGTGTGAGCTCAATGGCGGGTTCTGTCCCTCCGGCCCTTGCTGTGGCTCTGTCACCCCAGCGGCCCGGGCGGCTCCTCACAGGAGGGTCTGTGGGGAGCGCGGCCGCGCGCGGGCCCTGCGGTGGAACCGGAGACACCGGCTGCGGTGTGCAGCGAGAGCAAAGCCCAGTAAAGCAAAGGGCGTGAAACCCGGGGTTTTATCCTTGAGATGAGGACTTGTAACGTTTCTCCGCGGAGAGACGGGAGCAGGAGGCGGTGGTGCCCCTGGTTCCAGCCCGTTAGCACCGAACTTCAGCTGAATTCAGCTCATTCCCGGGTAAAAACCACACCTCCAGTGTAGGAGCGACCCACCAAAGAGCCCCCTGCTCACTGAAAGTGCGTAAAAGTACTGTTCATCAAAGCGAGAAAGAAGTTTCCCGATAAACACCAAGCAGATAGGAGTGGTTGTGAATGTCGAGAGAGCGGGAAGCAGCCTGCGCTGTCACTGAGGGCGCTGGCTCTGTGGGATCACCACCCGTCTCTGCAGACAAGCGATGAACAAATGTCTCTGTGCGCGTTTCGGCCTCTTGCACAGCGGGTGAAAGAACCCTTCTTTTGGGGCAGCAACTCCTCCTTCACGCCGCCTCAGACCCGCTTTGGACTGGTGGTGACCTGGGAAGACCTGCTGCGCTTAGGTTGGCCGGCGTTGCCTAATTAAGTACGTGAGATGTGGTTATTTATGGCAAGCGTTACTTACCTGGCAGATTTTATTCCCTTTCCCTCCCGTGCTGTAGCTACATCCTGTGGAAAAACCATCTGGAATCTGTTTGCGGGGCTGGTTTTTATCATATCTGCTCTCCAGGTCATGAGGAAAGATGACAGTGTTATTGCTGTTTATTTATAAAAGTACAAAACAGCGTGAGCACTCTGGGAAAATGTGTTGGGGCGTCTGGTTTGCCTGGCGCAGAAAGCTGTGTACAAATTCCTTGTTATGAAATGACTGTAATAACCAGAAAGGACCAAACCTGCATTTTCCTGCAGCTGGAGAAGGTCCCAGGGCTGTGCTGGAATTTTGAACGAGGGCTGTGAAAAATCTCACTTTTCTCTACCCCAGAATTAGAAGAAAAGCAGGAAACTACCGGATGAAAGGCGATAGTGGCTGGGTGGCTGCTGCGGCTGTACGACAGCAGCGGGTCCTGCGCTGCGCTGGTGTTTTGTACACAGCCTGTTGCAGAAATGGTGCTTCACACACAGGCAGTGCAGGCTGTAAAATTTAAAACCTCGATTAGCAATTTTTTCTCTGAACGATGTGCCTTTATGGCACTGAATAATCTGAGCTGAAATGAGATTATCAGAGGCTTAGTGGTCTAGTATATGGCAACAGATCTTCTTTGGTCACTTTGTCAGTTTTGATCTCTAAAATGAAGTAAAAAAAAAAAAAAGACTTTGAAAAAAGCTGGAGAATCCAGTTGCAGCCCAGTGCTCCTGCCATGCTATGGTGTTTGGGAACAGCAGGTGGCACTTCAGTAACATACATTTTTCCAGGTGCTGTTGTTATTGCAGATTAAAAGCTTGCTTTTTTTATGGAATTCAGGGGAGATATTTTACATAGCAACGTGTTGATAACTCTATTAAAAAAAAAAAAAGCATCACTGTCACCACGCATGATTGGCACTGGAAATTTGTCCTGGTTTGGGCTGGGACAGAGTGAGATCTCTCCCCAGCAGCTGGTGTGAGGCTGTTGGGGTTTGTGCTGAGGAGAAGCTGATCACACACTGATGGGCAGAGCTGCTGCCAGGACACTCAAGGACTTTCCAGCTTCTCTGCTGTGCCCGTGTCTGCAGGGGCAGGAGGAGCTGGGAGGGAGCACAGCCCCAGGGACCAGCCCAGGATTCCACCTTGGGTTTGGGATTGAGACCAAACTGGCCGATGGTCTGTTCCATCCCATGCCCGGCATGGCCAGGGGAGAGGAGAGGCTCTGGCTGGAAGTTCTCTCTCTTGCTCTGGGTTGTCTCCCTCTGGGTCGCCCCTCTCTCGGGGTTGTCTCGGTCTCTCGGACACTCAGGCTCTTATCTCTGTTCCAGGATTGTGGTTTCAGGACTCCGCCTGCTCTGGGATTGTTACCCAGGAGCAGGCTGAGCCTTGGCCATGGGGTAGTGAGCAGTGTCACTGTGTATACTCATTTGTATGTAATACTATTATCATTATAATTATTATTTTCATTTTTGTTGCAGTTCAGTTATTAAATTGTTCTTATCTCACCCCATGAGTCTCTTTCCTTCACCCCTTTAATTCTCTCCCCCATCCCTGGGAGGGTGAGCGAGTGGCTGCGTGGGGTTTGCCTCTAGCTGGGTTCAAACCATGACTAAATTGAAAGCAAGAATATCTTTGAGTCACACACAATACAGAACATAAAGTTGGAAAGGTGCAGCAAGATCATGCAGCACGTGTCTCTGCTCAGACCTCCCGCAAGCAGGACTTTTCCAGCGTCGCCTGCCTTTTGCTGCCAAATAGGCACCACCCAGCTGCTCCCCTGGTTTTGCTTGGGCGAGGCTCTGCTTGTGTCAGTACGGTTATGAGGAGTAACCGAGCCCAGAAGTTGTCCCTAGAAGTTAATTCCTTCCTGTGCACCTTCAGGAATGACTCCTTCATAAGGAACAGGAATATCAGTCACAAAGTGTAATATCAGGGAGACGAAAACCATCCGGACCTACAGGATAAATGAATGTGTGATGGAAGGTTTTCTTTGTCTGTAATATCCTCCTGCTTATTAAAAAATCCTGTCCAAGGCTGGGAGGGCAGAAGAAAGTCAGTATCTGTTGAGGGTAGTAAGAATTGGATTGGACTTCAGTGTGCTCAGGAGAGGCGTTGTTCTGAAATGCCGGCTCTCTGTTGAAATCACAGTTTGTGAATCCAGTACTCTCAGGGCTTGTGTCTCTCTCACGGTGGTGTCTGCAGAAACACCGGAGAGGGAGCAGAGAAGATGGCACGGCCTTCGCTTGGCTTCTGTGCAGATACAAGGGTCGACTTCTCCAGAACAAAATTTAAAACGAGCTGGGAGGATACCTCTCTTTATCTTGAATGATAAAATCCTCACACTGTTCAGGTCAGAAAAAACCCTTATCGACGACTGCAAGGGCAGGAGTTTGTTCCTAATCCCTGGATTTCCCTTCAGGGAAGCCAAGTCCTGCAAACCTCGCTTTGTACATGGAGAAACGGAACAGAATACTGTTGTTTCAAAAATAAGCACAGGCAAAGCTGCAATTCTCCTGATAACTGTATCAGGCTTAAATATTCTAAAAGCTACTAAAATCCAGTGAGAAGAATGTTTAAGGGGTGTTTGTTTTCTGCTCAAGGAAACTTCCCAGGGGTGTCTCAGGCCAGGCGCCTGCAGCCCGGAGTTGGAAGCGATGAACCGAGGTTTGCAAACAGGAGCCTGCCCTGTACCTGCCGAGGGGGTGTTTCTGAACCTTCCGTTTGTTCAATTCACTTTAAAAACCTGATATATTAAAAGCTGGAAAGCCAGCTGGGGACTGAAAAAAACCAAACCCTTATCTTTTAATTTATGAAGCAGGGACAAGATCTTCTGCAGTCTGGAGGGACGCTGTGACCAGACACAATCGGGTGTTCAACTCAGCGACTGTGCAGGATATTCCCTTTATTTCATAAACCGTTAGCTTTACTTAAAACTTTTTGATATGCTGATCTTGTGTTTCTCACACAAAGCTGAATTTAAAGATCTGCTCCCCATTTCGCGATAGCTTGTGAGCAGTTTTATTGGATTCCTGTTTCCATCACAATGCATTCTGGCTCCAAACGTGCGTGAGGAGTTGGTAATGACCAAGTAAATGAGAAATACATCACCCATCATTTTAACGTAATGAAACCGAACACTTGAGAATGAAAAAATGTGCAGGAAACTCTTTAATTGGCCTGTCTCTAGACAGCCAATTCCTGCCAGCAGGCCCTGAAAAATCACTTTTCCTGAAGAAAAACTCAGTGGTCCAAAGGGCAGCCAAGATCAGAGGCAGGCAATTAGAGGAAGGTGCCTGTGCTTCGTGGCTCTGTCGCTGTGGATTTTGTGTCCCTCCCTGGTGTGACGTCTGCGTGCCGCGCTCTTTATCAAGCAACCTGGGGCAACGGGGTTTTTTAAGCATCACTTCAAAGCACTTAATACATTGTTGGTGCTTTCCAAGACATCATAATAATAATAATAATTTCAGATCTATGAGTTAAGAGTGCAGCGTGCTCCCATCAGGTGAAATCGAACTGTTATGAAAACCTCTTTCTGTCGATGTGATTGAGCATACACTAAATTACATCGCAAAACAGTGTTTGACTGCTCGGTTTGCCGAGTGCATCACGACTTGACAGATACTTGTTCAAACAAGAAACAGAGAAAACATGACGCCTGCGTTAAAAACGCCAAATGCGCTGAACCATTCAAGACGCTCACAGGTTTGTCGTTTACTCTGAAGTACGAGGACTGGGCTGGCGGGAGGTGTCCCTGCCCATGGCGAGGGGTGGGACTGGACGATTTTTAAGGTCCCTTCTAACCCAAACCAGTCCGGGATTCTGTGATCCTATGATTGCTGTGCTGGAAACCAGCTTGAGGATGGACCATGGCATCTGGAGTGTTGGTCTTCCCAAGTTCATTTCAATTTTCAAGTGTGACAGACGTTCAATAAATTAGATATTTTTCCATGTCATGGGAGATGCTTTGCCTGAGCAGTGTGTGAAACCACCTCAGCTTGGAGAGAAGTGTGTTCGCTGCTTTCACACCTCGCCCACGTGCTCTGCACTTGACCCTTCCCATCCGCTGTCACCACGTCCGTTAGAAACACCGCGGAGTGTCCGTAGTCTGATGTGCAGGGACATGCGAACGGATCACATTTCATCGTTACATTTTCACTCCAAAGCATTTTCCCTAACAGAGCTCTCGGTGGTGTTGACAACAGCTCTTCCTGCAATCACAATGGTGATGGAGATGCGTTATTTTCTCCAGCAAATCTTACCTGTCAGGCAGTTGTTTTAGTTCTAGTGCTCCTTCTCGGCAATAAATAAGGGCTCATGATACACTTCACTCTTGTGACAGGAAAATCCAAATATCTATTTGCCCACAATTTAGCTGACATTTGCCAGTACAGGGTGGGATTTCCTTTCAGAGCCCCAGGAGATCTGGGTTAGATTTTTAAACGTAATCTCCAAAGCAGATGTAAAATAAAGTAACATCTTCCTCGTCATTTAGAAGTAACCTGTCCAGCAAAGCTGTATTTCTGGGGATGTGGAAGGGGACAGTTGCAGGTGACACAGTCCAAGACCTGACGCTGGATCTCCCAAACATTGGAAGAATTCCCCTTCAATGCAGCAGCTAGCTAGAGCCATCCCAGCTGGCATAACCCAGGGATACAGAGGGTTTGCTAAGAGCAGCGAGGGTAAATGTTCTTTAAATTTAAAAGTGATACATTTTTTCAAAGATTTTATTTTAAGAAGGAGCCAGTTTGGAAGAACACTAGTTGCCATGCCCTAGTTCCTTGTGAATACAGAGTTGGTACATGTCGACAGAGGATAAGGATTCTGTGACTTGGAGGATAAATGACAGGATTAAGGAGTCGTGAATTGATCTGATTAGATAGAAATTAGAAAACAGAGTCTGGCCAGCCAAGCAAGGAGGTCTGAAATGGTTTTCCAAATAAAATTGGGGAAGAAGGGTTCTAAGTGAGTTACGATGGAACTTGGTAGACATCTGGAGAGGGTTGCTTCACCTTCTCTTCTATTACCTTCCTCTTTCTCTTACCCATTTTGACATCTCTCACTGAAAGATTCCTCTCTGGGCTTGGAGGCATCCACCAGACAAGAAGAACCCCGGAGAGCTGCCGTTGGTTCCTTTCCCAGCAGGTTGCTGAGGCACGATGATCTCCACCGATGGTCCTGGGAGGACGCTGAGGTCCTTCCTCTGGTATCACAGCGTCTGGAAAACACAAAAGGCCCTGCCAGCGTTCAGACCCGCTGGTGGAGGTGAGCGGGGACTGGTTGTGATGGGACGGGGACGGGACAGCTGAGCAGGACGGTGTGGGGAGGGCTCTGTGCAGGCAGCGGCTCTGTGCTCCCGGGCTGCTGAATAATGCGACTCCCAGCAGGAAGAGCAGAAGACATGCTCTCTGAAAGGAAGGTGATGTGTTTAAGAAAAATATACATCGCTAAGGCAGTGTTTGTAATTTTCAAAAGGTGTATTTGGACACCACGTAGGTGAGATGCAGAATAAAGAATGCCCCAATTGACAGTTATAATTACCCTGCTTCAAAAAAGCGTATTTTGAATACAAATTTGTCGCAGCAAAAGCATTTAATGGGCGAGTGCAGCAGAAATAAAGGTGAGGCATGTAAAAAGAAGCTCTAATATATATTTTTTAAAAGCCAGGTTGGCAAGGGTTCACCGTTTAAGGAGGCATTGTCAAGGAAAGCAAGATGTGATTAACCTTTCCCGCGCTCGTCCTCCCCTGCGTGGTGTCACCGCTAATGAGCGTGCGGCTGGGATGGGTGCGACGGGAGGATCTGCTGGATTTCCTCTGCTCGCCCTCGCCGGGAACGCTCGTCACCATGGCATCGGAGCCCGTCTGCAGCGGCACAGCGGGGACATCGCGCTCAGACGAACCCGGAGGGCTTCTGAAGTTTCCAGCTCTTTGTAGGGATGGCTCTTTGCTTCGGAAAAATCTTTTCTTGGTCTTTTCACAGATTCTGCCCTTGTTGAAATCAACAGCACTTTGTGGAAGATTTTGTAGATCATCTTTTGCTCCTAGAAATTTGGTGTTAGGTAGAAAAAAGTGTAACTCGGTCACAGAAATAATTAACCCCTTCATACCAGTCAATTTTAATCCTTATTTTCTACTGCGTACATGTAAATACAATGTATTTGGCAAAGTATCGCTTCCTTTGGCATTTTTGTTGCTGATGTCTGTTCACACACATCCCAGGTGATGGAAAAGTGCCAGTGGTACATTTGGAGGGTAAGGAACAATTCCAAAAGAAAGCGTGGCTAAAAGTTTTTGCACCATTTTTAGTGTATATCTATATTAATATATATATTTCTATATGTATTACTATTTTGAGGTATACTTTTGTTAAGGAACATTGAATTGTACCTGGTAAGGACTCTGAAGTCAGAATTCATCCGCTGACCCCTCCTCTGGTCTCTGGATGGTGCCCTCACCCCTGCAGCTCATTGCTCTTCCTTTGCTTTTTGCATCTTACTGATGGGAAATATTTTTCTTCTCCAAATTCTGTTTTGACAAAATAAAACAAACAAAAAAAAATTTAACAATTTGGTTTAGGTAAGGAACTGAACAAACCCAAGGAGAGGATAGTCGGGAGGGTCCCCCAGGGTTTCTTCAAGGTGCATCGCCGTGACCTGATTCTCTGGATGTCCAAGGAGAACCATGAGCGTTCCTTCACTGCCAGAGGATTTGTGAATTCTCATACATCTCTGCTTACCAGCCAGAATGCAAAAGCAATTTCCTGTCCTCATTTTTACAGCCAATTCTGCTACAAATTTGCACATTTCAGGGAAGACAGTCTCTCTTTTTCCAGAACACTCAATTACAGTAACATCAGACACATAAAGTCATTTTGACAAGTGTCCTATTTACGGAGAAATGAATGGCCACAGAGGAGAAGAAGTCTTTTTTTTCCCCTCTTCTTTCTTTCATTGCAGAAGAAAAGTCTTGGGTAAACTTTGTTTTTCCTTAAATTGCAATTATAAATAGAATAAAGAGTTGAAAGGACAATTTCAGTTCACATCACGCTTCAAACCAACACGCCCCACCAAACCAAGCGAAGTCAAGTGAACCCAGACTGGGAGCCTGCTCCGGAGAGGTCAAAAGCAAAATGGTGCTGGTTCAACACACCTGGCTCCGTTTAATGCCAGGAGAAACGAATTCTGCCCTAATTGTGTCAGCACCTGTGGTTTTTTGTTAACGACAGGGATTTCCAGCGCTGTGCAGAATCTCCACGTTGCTATGGTTATAGCGCAGCCGTTCCCAGAGTCTCCCTGAAGTAGCCAGAAATGAGAAAAAATCCAAGGGAGACGATGAAAGCAATTCCCAGTAGCGCGGGGGTTTCGGATGTTTCCCCTCCTGTCAGCGGGGAACGAAGGTGGCAAACTAGGTTAGTGCCGCGTCTTCGTTCTCAGTAATATAAAATTCATTTACGGCTGGAAACTTTTCAATTTAAATCATCTCCCAGGAGGTACCCAACTTCAAACTTTCGGGCTAATTTCTGCCGGCGTGTGCAGGTTTCCCAAAGCTGAAGCCATCCGTGTGCTATTCTCTCATCTCCACTCTTTCCTTCGCCGGTTCATAGTCCGCTCTGACCCTTTCTCTGCTGTAGGTGCAGAAAAAAGGACAATCCCCAGAATCATCGTCACCAACAAACCCGTGAAGATCCCCTCTGCACCAGGCTGTGGAGTTCCTCCTCCGGTCCCTGGGGCGAGGAGATGCTGCACCCCCGCATCCCACCATCCCGCTCCGTCTGGAGGACCCGGGGGTCCGTCCCCCAGCCCACTGCCCCGGGTCATCGCTGGTGCCAGGTAACGGAGACTGACAACTTCATCTTTAAGCTATTTATCAGTTGGTGCTCTGGCACATCAGGTGTCACAGGAACATGACAACTCGTGTCATGAAACAAGAGAGCCCGGTGACAGGCTTTCAATTGAATTTCTTCACCCGGCACTCCCGGCATTAACACTACGACTTCATTCATTATTCGAAAAAGGAAAAAAAAACCCCAGTGAGATCCTGACAAAATATATAACTTTTTTTTTTTGAATCCTAAAAATGCACCTGACTTCGCTTCTTCGGCGCCTTCAGAATAACCTGTCTGGGTTCATTAAGAGCCGCTTTATTTGTTGCCAGCAAATAAGCAAACCACGGGTCATCCTGCCAGCGCGTGGGAGCCAGCCGTTTGCTATGAATGATGCATAACCCGGGCTGCTTTTTAATAAAATGCCCATGTTCAAATTCTACATATGCTTGGAAGGAAGAAATAAAAATTCTCCTCTATATTTTCATTAGAATTTGTAATAAGTGACAACCGGGAGATTGATTCCCTTGTACGCGCGTCCTTTCTGCAGAGGCACCATCCTCGTAGCTCTGCTCGGCTGCCCAGCATCCCCAAAATCGTCCTGGGATGCTGCTCCCGTACAAACAGTTTAGAGAGAGAGTTAAGCCTGGCTTTTATCTCATATTAAAAAAAAATACCAAAATAGAAGAAGAAAAAGTGAAGGCTCCAGGAGGTGGCGTCACTGCAGAAAGGCTTTGCCAGAGAGTTAGCTTCCCTTTTCTCCTATATTTTTAATGTTCAAGAATATTTTTCACTTGAAAGAATATTTTTCCTGCAAATATTTTTCTCGTGTAAACTTCAACAGCCTGTCCTTGCCTGGATGCCGCATATGATTTGATTTTAATAATGGCTGTCCACCCCTCCTGCTCTGCTTCTCTGTTCTCCAGCCTCTCTCCTGACCCTGAGAGATCAAGCAGATGTCCACAGGTTCCTGCATCCCACCTAAACGCTTTCTTCAGGGGTGCAGCTGTTTGTACAAAGAGATCCAGTTGTGAATTGTGAACCTCTGAGGATGGAGAGCGATGCTTCTCCTGCTGATCTCCTTCTTCTGTTAAGAGCTGCATACTGCTGTGTGTAGATTTGTAGTTATTGGGTCTTTATTCTTTGTTTGTTGGATCCAAATATCTCAGAAAATGATTTTTTAAACCCGAAGACCCTGTGGGTCTCTTTGGTTTATGGGCAGGGTGCTGTAGTGTCACTGAAATAAGAGTCACGAGTACTCTTGAGGTTTGATAGCCACCGTAAGAACCAGTTGAACTCCACTGTCTTCAGCAGCGCTGCTGGGGAGAAACGAGTGTACGAGCCAGGTCAAGATGTCGTGGTCTGCTGGATTAGAAGTAGAGAATAATAAATAAATAAATAGAATATGGCAGATGGATCTGAGGTCATCCCAAACTCGTGTCACGTAACACAACAGAGTGGATGGGATGGAGGTTCCAGGCAATCGCTGCGAGGGAGCTGGTGCCTCTCTTGAGTTGCATGGCAACACGCTCAAGACGAAAATAAAGTATCCATATGGCTTTGAAAATCTGATTTATTTCTGAGGTAAAATAGGTTTTTTTTCTTTCTCTAAGGTTAAAGTCTCCTGAGTAAAATGAGACACTGGAAAAAGTTGCCAAGTTTTGGATTTTTCAAATATTCCCGTGTACAGATGGTGCTCTCCCATTCCCACAGCATCTTCATCTGCGCTGCCCCGACTTTGACCCATCTTGGCGATTTCTTTTTCTAAGGTGTTCTTCCAAATCTTTGGGTTTTTTTAAAAAAACATTTTTAAAAAAATTTATTCTGAATTGTTTTAATTGATGAAAAATAATTCCTCAAATCCCTCCTGTGCCGTGGGAATGCCTCTGGGCGTGGTCTTGCCTTGCAGCCTCTGCTGGTGCCAACACACTGCTCAGAACAAACCTGGGTTTGTACTGCTGCTGTCTTGGAAGAGGGGAGAAAACAGGAAAAAGGGTCCCTCACACAGCCGTGAGCAGATTTTGTTGCTGCAAAGGACTCTGGTGCCTGAGACGCTGCAGCCTGCCAGGCATAAGAACTGTGAATTGTCTTTGCTTACTGCTTGGAATTGTCTTTGGGAAAACATCAACGGTGAAATGCCAGCGTTGTCCTCTTCCAGTGTGCTCCTCAAGCCAGAAGAGGCTGTGGCTCACAGCGAGGGGAGGGCGTGAGGCCAGGAGGCAGATCTTGGTCCCACCACGGCGAGGGACAGGGGACAAAGGACAAGGGACAAGGTGCAGTTTGGGTGCTGCTATCCCCATGGGCTCAGCTGGGCGAGGGACGTCACTCCAGTGGCCTCTCCAATGGACAGACCTGTGCCAACCGACGTCCATGCAGTCGTCAGAACCCCCGTCTACTGCAAACAAGAGGCTTGGAGCTGTTCGAGCTCGTGGACATCGCGGGTTTGCAGTACTGTCCCCAGCTCCAGCCTGGGAAGAGCAGGTGGAAGCACAGTGGTCCCATGGGAGGACCTTGTGTCTCCTCGGTACAACGTCCAAGGGTCTTTGGTTACTTGGGATGTGAATAAAGAAGCAGCTGTTGAAGTGGCTGTAAGGATCATGGAATGGTTGGGTTGGAAGGGACCTTGAAGCCCATTGACACCTCCCACCAGCCCAGGCTGCTGTTCCAGCAGGCGTCATCGCTGTGCTGTGACGGTCCCCTCCAGCCCTGCCTGCAGTTCCTTGGGGATGGACCATAAATATTCAGTGCCGGGTACACTGTGATGTAAAAGAGCAGGTGCAGCAAATCTGTGGTGAGGGCACGTTTAATGGGGGAAGGATTCAATATTCTGTCTACTGAGCAAACAACTGTATATAAAAACTCCATCTGTAGCTGTTCATGAGATGTTGAGTTGCTTGTTTTTTTTTTTTAATTTAGAACCACAATTTATTTTAAAAAGTAGAGATACTCTTGTTGTGGGAGATGGCTTTGTACGATTCAATGGCAAAATGGATTACAGCCATTGACAAAAATGTAAATATTTAATTCTAGGTTTCATCCGAGTACATTCAGAACAAAAAAGCTTGTCCTGTGCAGTTCCTCATGTTCCGTTCCCGATGGTAAAATCCTTGCTAGCAATTACGCTTTTTCTTTTGCCCTATTCTTCCTTTGTTTTCGCTTCCCCCTCTCTTTTTTCCCCCAGCTCCTTGTGCTTCAACAGCAGCTCTTCATTTCGAGGGGAAGTGCTGGCACATCTCGATACGAGCCAAGGACCTCCTCAGCTTCCCTCGGCGCGGTTTGCTGGAAAGCAGTGCCAAGGGTTTCCTTTTTTTTTCCCTACTGTGCCTTCAACACCCTCCCCAGTGCTCATCTTCTCTTTTGTTGGCTGCCGTTCGTAGGAATCTTGACATTTACACGGTAAAATTCCAATATTTACATCCATTTGTGCTTTACAGATGTGATTCAGTTACCAATGAAATCAATGGATGTCTTGACTTCTGCCAGAAACTTCCGTGCTGACCAGGTCTTCTCCTCCTCCACATCTGTAACAGCTGGGATTTCATACACAAATGCGTTTTGGTCAAAAGCTACTTACGGTTTCCAGAGCTCTCTGGAAGTTTCAGCCGCAGGTCAGAGGTCTGAAGGAGGAGTTCAGCCTTCTGGAGGTGACCGGGCTGCTGGGAAGAGCTCCTGGTGGGTGTGGTGACACTGGAGGAGGTGGTGGGCTCCGTGTGAGCTGCTCCCAGGACTGGGAGATGGGGCAGAGGTTCACCAGAAGGTCTGTGAAATGACCGAGGGAGGACAGAAAGTCTGCTTGAGTGAGGCAGAGAGCTGGGAAGGATGGAGAAGGACTTCGACTGCATCTGGGAGGAAGCCCAGACCTGACCCTGACCTGTGGTGTTTCCCAAACCCTCTGCTTCGTAAGATCAAACCCTGTGCGCTTGATCTCGAAAAGCAATAACTGGCACTTTAAAGGTCAAATTACCACAGATTTTTGCACAAACTTTATACACAAATGACTTCAGTGCTGTTGAAGTGCACAGATAAGCTTCAAAAGCATTTTCAGAATGACTCTCATTGGAGTAAAGTCATTCCAGCTAGGAATATCCTGCGTGCTCAGCCTTTTTGTGTGTACTTTTTTAATATTTTGCTGTGTAAACTTATTTTATCCCATGTAGGTGTGGATGTGGGGCTTGGGGACATGGGTTGGTGGGTTGGGTGGGGTTGTACAGTGGCTCGGCACCCTAATGTGGGCAAAGAATTGTAGAATCACAGAATCATGAAGGTTGGAAAAGACCTCGAGGGTCATCAAGTCCAACCGTCAAAAAGAGCACAACCATGAGCTATGGGTAGGCTTACCTGCTATTTCAGTCCTTTTTTTGTAGGCTGACTTGCATTCCTATTGTCTTACAGTCTCTTTCCATCAATAATGAAGATATTTATCCGCCACGAAAAGCTTTGTGTTCTCTGGCGCGTTTGAGGAAGCACAGGCTTGCTGCTGTTCGTGCAGCAGGAATTTCTGTTGTTCCTTGTGGGCTGTCAGATGTAAGACATCATGCAAATGGAGTGGATCTCGGAAATAATTCTCCTTTGGCTAGAGCAGAACTCCCAGAAATATTTGTCTTACTAAGGAGAAAACAGAGAAAATGATGCAGTGGCTGTTGCAGGAGCGATAAACACGAACCACGGTATTATCCACGTTGTTCCTAAAAATCACTGGATTGCAGCAGCAAAGTGCTCAAAGTGACCTGTCTTGACAGAACAGAAGTTTTACAGAGATATATCCCATAATTAGCTGTTTGTATGTATACTATACATACTGAAAATGAATTATTCTCAAATGAGAGAGCAATCACAGCCTTGGTTTGAAAGCACATCTGTTTCTCTGTGGCCTCTGGTGTTTCAGAGCAGGAGAACACTGATGTTGCAGTCATTGACAGGTGCCACGTTGCTAATCCGTCAGCTACCTGATGGGTCCGGATGGTGCCGGGGTGAGTCGTGACAGAACAGAAAAATATCTTCAGTGTGCTAGAACCAGATGGGTGGAGCTTCGGCTGTGCATCGTCATTCGTGGTTGCTACTGCTGCTGTTAACTTTGGGAAGCTTTGTAGAATACTTATAGAATAGGATCGTGAAAGTTGGAAAAGACCTCAAGGATCATCGAGTCCAACCGCCAACCCAACCCCACCCAACCCACCAACCCCTGTCCCCAAGCCCCACATCGACACGATCCTTGAACCCTCCAGGGATGGTGACTCCACCACTGCCCTGGGCAGCCTGTTCCAACGCCCGATCACTCTTTCCGTGAGGAAATATGACATTGCCTAGAAATGAATAAAAAATGAAAATCCATGTTGTTTCCAGAAGATCCTAAGCGTAACTGAAAAGGTGGAAATGGATAAATAAATTGTCAAGTTGATGAACTGTTTGTGTGAAAGACTGCGCGGCACGCGCTTGAGCGGTGTGCGTGTGGAGGCGTGCGTGTGAACGCACGTAACCAGCGAGACCTGTGCTGCTGCCAACTCTTCTCAGCTTTTTAAAACCCAGTGAAATCGTTATTCTCAGCCCTACCTGGAACACAACGGTAGAAAAGCCGTTTTCCTTGGATAAGCTGCTTGCAGCTGCCTGCTGCGTGTTGACTGCGTTATGGGTGAGCTTCACTATAAGTAAATTTCAATTGTGCAGGGAAAGCGGTTTAGTAATTAATTAAAAAAAGTCCCAGGATGTGTTGACAGGAGTCAAAATGATTAATGAATCTATTTTTCGGTAATGCATTGAAATTTATCATAAACTGAGGGCATTCGAATACAGGAAGGAGAAATACACGGAGAAAATCTGTATTTTTCATCATATAAAGCATTATTCTGCTGTATCGCTGTGAATGTGAGACTTTAACGTTAGGAAATACATTCCTACTGTGGGGGTAATCGGCCACTGCAAGGGTTGCCCAAACCAGCCGCGGGGTCTCCATCACTGGTGGTACTGGAGCTGGACTGGAGGCAGCCCTGGGCAGGGTGGGATGGGGTGACCTCAAGGTCCCTGCCCACCCACTCCACCTTCCCGAGGCTCTGGTTCCATCCCGGAGAGATGCGCGGTGGGATGCTGGGGAGAACCGAGAGGGTGGTGTTCCTGCTCGGGCTGTTTTAAGCCAATTAAGTCAGAATTATGATGAACAAACTTCCAACATGAAAATTCCAATTTTCATTCCAATTCCAGTTGGTGATCAATTTGTATCCCAACAGGTTTGCTCTGATATACTATTTTAAATCCAACCTCTCTTTCCACGTGGACATCCATGGGCACCAGGGCAGCTGAAGAGGGGAGGTTGGAGGTGATCCCGTCAGGCGGGATGAGTGCCGGGGAATTAATTCTTCTGTCCCGTCACCCTGAGACAGAGCTCCTCATCTCACCAGATAAAACATCTCTGAAGAGCAAATAAATCGTCATAAATCCATTTCCTAGGCTAAATCCGCTGCTTTGGGCTTCTGAAACAACATCTCAGAACATTTAGGAATTTTCTTTGCTGTGCATTATATTTTTATTGTTTGATTTTAGCTGTATTTTTTTCATTAAAATGAAAGTCATCTGCATATCCTTTCTTCCAGGATTAGCCCTTTTTATTTTATTTTCCCAGCAGACTGATTGTCAGTCATGTTTCAACAGCTTCAACCGCTGATGGATTTCCACGCAGCTGCCTGGGCATCTGCACAACGAAATGTGGACGTGTTTCCAAAAAATCCAAAAACTTCTGCTAGGGGTGGCAGTTACCCGTGAGAACAGTTTCCTGGAAAAAAATGTTTGCACGTTTTTCAAATATAGCCTGATAAATTTTTTTAAGTCGAAGGTCACTTATCCCCAAGAAACTGTAAATATTATTCTTTGGGTCTTAGTTAAAAAAAAAATACAAATCCTCCCTTTAAGAAATCTTGATATTTTGAGCGTGATTCTCAGAGAAGCCAGAAGATCCAAATCTCAGAGCTGGGGACCTATGAGAAACAAAAACGTCCTCCTGAAAGTCGTGACACATAATGCCTTACGAAGTTCTGAGCTTGGGGAGAAAAGGAACGAATGAGATAGGGGGAAAAAAGGATTATTCCCAGTGTGTTTTGATTTTAGCCGCTTGTGGCTCAGCGCTCTGTATATTAACGGCAGATACCTGGAGGTGATAGACTCTGCGGATACTTCCAGAGATTAATGTCCACGTCAGCCCAGCACAGGGAAAGTGAAGCCGTTTCTTTTTACCTAGAAGAGAGGGAGATTGAGTATAAATAAATCTTGTGGAAAACCAGCACATAATCCTTTTCTAAAACACACGCTAAGGGGGGAAAAAAAAATAAAGTTTGGTTGTCCGAGGAGAACGACGTGACAAAAGGTGTCGGGAGGCAGAGCATCAACGGGCTGGCCCTGGGTGATGCTGGCTGGAGGTTCGCTGCCCGCAGCCGGGACCCGCAGCAGGGACCCGCACGTCACCGCCACAAAAAGCACGATATGGCAAGGACGTACCGCGGTGAGCGTGGTTAGAGGGAAATTCCTCCTGCCACGGGAGCGGTGGGGTGATCTTCTCGGGACTGTTTCGTGATAAGGAAAAGCTCTCCCTGGGCGTCTGAAGGGAGAAGCACAACACGGACCCTGGTGGGCGAGGGGAGCAGGGCTGGGGGATGGACACAGCCTGGAGGGGCCAGCGCAAGGAGTGATGACACGTAACACTCCCAGAGCGCGTTCTTCTGAATAGCCTAAAGCAATACACAGGGGAAGGCGAGCCGGAGTGCCTCTGTCACTCTCTTGCTCTTACGGCAGTGACTTCCAGGTGTGTTGGTTCCTAATACCAACCAAAGTCACTGCTCAGCACCTTCAGGTTTGCATCGTGCGGTCTCAGAGGTGTTTGGTAGGATGGCGTGGAGCACCAGTGACAATGGAGTTTGGATGTGGGCAGCTGCAGCTGTCCAGGACGAGCAGCAGGAGATGCTCCAGGGTGAGGTGTCCCTGCCCTCGGCAGGAGAGTTGGACCAGGTGACCTTTAAAGGTCCCTCCCAACCCAAATCCTTCTGTGATTCTGAGGCTGATGGAGGATGAGAAAAGAGTTTTTCTGAGGAAAACCCACACTCCTGTGCTTTCTGGGCTGCCCAGGAAGAACCGCAGAAGATACCTTCTTATAGCCACGAACTCACTGAACTGTCAGTTCATCATCCAACTCTTCATAACAAAGGTATCGTGAAACAGCTGCTTTTAATGGTGAATAAAAGGGAATTACAGATTGCTGTGACAACACTGTTTACTGTTTGCGTTACCTCTCTCGACCTGGTTCATTAGCTGTCATTAGAAGCAGTTATGGGATGCATTTTGCATGATGAGTCAATAATCTGCGTTCAGACCCGTGTCAGCTTCAGCTGCTCCTTCCCACCTTCCCCTTCTCTCCGAGCGAACTCTCTGAATTACAGAAAGTGAACACAGGAGGCACGGACACCCAGAACATTATAGTTTGGATTATGCCAGGAAATGCCTCCTTCCCTTGCAGCTATAGTTCCTATAGCTTTTAGAAACTCCTACCAAAAAATCAATGAAGAGAATAAAAAATACATGGCATTTAACAGCGGATTCCCTCCTTTATTTCACCTTTTAACAGGAGACTCCTGGCTTTCTCTAATAAGGTTATCATGTTCCGCTGCACTGAACGCTGTAGCCTGTAATTTCACTCGTGTTGTGACCTTCTGTGCCAAATGGGGAACAAGTCATAAACCTCCTCTGATCTTGCTGGCTGGAACACGTCACGTTCCCTTTTGCAGCCTGGAAGGGACAGTGAATACCTTACCCAAAGCTCACAGCCAACAAGAATGGATTTTAAACTCTGTGATGCAGCGCTCCTAATGCCCCATCCCTTTTTACCCGACCAAGAGTAACATTTCAGACTCAGAGTTTGAGCAATTTAAGTCTCCTGACAATTTACAAGTCGGCTGGGATGCCACGTGAGGCAGAGCTGGAGGGATGACGTCCTGGTAGATGTGCAGTGAGCTGTGGACAGTAGGGCATGGAGCTGCCTGTCCTCACCCCTGCTTTAAACTCATCTGGTGGGAGACACAGAACACCCGGCACAGGAGGTTTGGCATGTTGGGTGGTGGGAAGAGGTGGAGGTATATGGCTGGGAAAAGTGTGGGACAATTTGGGAACTCATCTGATGATCTTACAGGTCTGATTCACGGGTTCAGACGCATTGGAACTAGCGCAGTTAGTGGGGTTTAGCTCATTTCTCTTTAGCCATCTGGAAGCTGGCTGTCCAGCCCAGGCTGCAGTCAATGGAGAAGTGGGTGCTTGTGGCAGGTGACCCATCCTTACCCCTGACCGGTGTCTGACGTTGGCCAGGACGGACCTACATTTAAAATTTAGGATCAGCCAGTCCTTCAGCACTGGATAAAACAGGAACACCATTAAGAATGCCTTCCTGGGTCAGAGCAGAGGTCTGTCCAGCCATGGATGTTGTCTTCTGCAGTGGGCAGAGGCAGCGCTGTGCGAGAAGAGCATCCGAGTCCCACCAGTCTTCACTGCCTTGCACTCCCCCAGCATACAGAAGGGCTCTGTCAGGGATGTCAGAAGTTAAATCCCTTCCTGAGATCTTTGGTAGCCATTGACCTGCTGTTCGTGAATGGTTCTAATCCTTTTCAGAGCCGACTGATCCTGGTTGCCTCCAGAGCCTCCTGTAGCACCAGGATCCTCAGGTCCATGACCTGCCGTGTGAAGATGCTCTTTTGTCTGTTTGAAGCCAGCCTGCTCCTAGTCCCCCTGGCTGCTTCTGAGTCCTCGTTGCGTGCGACTGAACAACAGCTCCGTGGCCGGTTTATCCACTGCCTTCCAGGGCTTGCAGACCTCAGCTCCATCCTCCTCCTGCCTTCTCCTGGGAGCAGATGTCCTGCAGAGATGTCGGGAAGGGTTCGTTCCCCATTGTAACTGCCAGCTCAGCACCATCCTGTCGCTGTGTCCAGAGCTTTCCTCTTTATACCCCTTACCTGACATTTACCTGCCCCGAAGCTCATCCACCAGCTTTTTGCTCCCTCAGCTCTGGGAGCACTTGCTGGTGCTCCTTGCCAACAACATCTCATTTGGTTGCATCTCCTTTTTTTTTTTTTTTTTTTTTTTTTTTTAAAGGAAAGCCTCCACTCCACCACAGTAGCAACAATCAGTCTAATCATCTCCAGGATTTAATTTATCACATTTAAACCAGCAGGACACACCTCGCTCGGGTGGGAGGGTGAAGGATGTAACAAACGCTCAGAAATTCCTGGTGAAGAGAGAAGCCAGAAGGCGGCATTCTGCAGGTCTGTCCCTCGATACAGAGCTGGCCGCTCCCTCTCCCATCACTCGTACCCCGACGGAAGATGACCCGAAGATGAAGGCTCCAGCTGCTGCTGGGTTTGGAGTCAGACCCAGTGAGTCCCAGTACCACGGGACGACCCTAAAGGGGTAGAGCAAGAGCTGACACGAGCGTAGTTGAACTGACTCTTTGTATGGAAACACCAACCCATGGGCGTGTTTATTTATTAATTTCATTTTTAAGAAGATGCCCAGTGCTCTCTGCGAGCATGCTCCCAGCCCCGCCGGTTTCTGTCCCCGTGTGCTGGGGACAGCCTGGGCGCGAAGGGCGCTGTGTAAGTCCCGGTTCCATTAGGCACCTCATGCAATACGTGTTCGTTGTGCCGCACTTCACCGGGGCTTTATCTTAAAAAAGAGAATGGAGCACACGGCTTACAAAAGTGGTTTGCTTACAATCAGCGAAGAATTATTATTCCGGTGCCGTGCTAACACATTGTCACACAAACGCCACGGCAGCCCGATAAGAGCTCTGCTGCTTGAGTTGAAGGCTTCTGTTCTGTCTTGAGATATTTGGGCAGCATTGTTATTCTTAAACCATTTCTATTATTTCTATAAAATGGAGAGTGGCTCTAAATTGAAGACAATCTTATGCTATTTTTTTTCCCTCCTCTTCAGTTCTAACTATTCAAGGCCGTTGCCAAGTATTTAATTAATTAATTTTGCCTGAATCGTTGGCATTCTTCAGCACCCAAATCCGATCTTCCAGCGCATTTCAGTAAATCATCCCTTAAAGTTTTTTTAAATTATTTTTACTTAGATACTGTTTTTGCACAGCATCAATCATTCCACTCTTTGACAGGAAAAAATGTTTTCTAAATCTGGCTTGCTTTAGTGCTCTCCATTACATAAATAAAATGATTTATGGAGTAAGAAAAGGAAAGAAAGAAGGAGGAATTGTCTGATCTTTTTCAAATTATTTTTTCTTTATCCTGAGATTTATGCTTTTTTTTTTTTTCCCTCTTGAACTTGTGTTCACGCTGGAGAAGAATCTGAACTTTCTGCTGCCCGCAGCTCCGTATCTTTTGCACCATGCCCCAAAGATTAGTAGAATGTCAGGCTGCTCCTCAGTTTCGGGTGAGAAAACACAGAATATCTGAAGAGCTCTCATGAGCCCACCAGCGCCGTGGTTCTCAGAAACCCGCGGTCTGGCTGCTTCAGCAGGGCACGGGAGGTGAACGGGACCAGAGCCGGGCGCCCGAGGCGATGCTCTCGCCACGTTTGGCACATGGGTACCAAACACACCCGCGGATGCGCGTGAATCAGAATTACCGGTTGCTACGGTGACGGAAGACAAATGATGCTTTTTGCAGATTCATTGATGGCGCTGTGTCAGATAACGGGGTGCCGCGGGGCTGCAGGAATTCTTCATGGGGTTCTACCTCCAGCTCTCTTCGGTTACGACTGAGTTAAACACACTCAGAGGAAAATAAACCAAACAAAACCAAAACCCCTGCAGCTGGCTCTGAGCTGTGAGCACACGGCACTTCCCTGGCTGCTCCCATGGACACTGGTGCAGCTGGCGGTCCAGGGCTGGATTTAATGGATTGCAGAGCATCCCTGAGCTGGTGGTTCTGGACACACGTGGCTGTCCTCCTCTTGCCAAGCGCCTCACACCTCTGCTGTTGTGCTTGGTGCCCAGGGCTGACAGTGCCTGAAGCCAGCACAGAGGCAGAGATGCTTTTTTATGGAAGAATCTCAAAACCCCGAAGTCTCCGTACCTCACAGCATGCAGGGAAACTTCACTGGCAGTGTCTTCATGGAGCTCTGGCTTAGAGAAAAAGGTCTGGAGGAGAAAAATCTTCCCTTAACCGGCTGTGGTACGCTGTTTTTCTGGGGCAGACAGGACTAGGGAAGGATCATTTATCACATTCTTGCAATATTCAGAAAAACAGTTTTGCAGCTCTGTGCTATCTATTGCTGCTCCTTTTATGTTCTTATTGCTTACTATGAGTTTCTGCTCGGAAGAAAAAAATTGAGTATATTCCAGAGTGACTGGAGGGCCAGACGCAGTTCTGTGTGATTATTCAGTATTTTATGATTCCTTTCTTTTTAAGTATTTCTAAATAGCACTACCTTGTAGGCTAAGAGAAATCAGATTTGTGTTTCTTGAACAGAAGCAAATGCACATTATAAAGAGAGATGGAACCATACAGGTGTGGGGAAGGCTTAAAGGTTGAACTATTACATCTCCGAAGCAAAACAGAAGTCTGCTGGAGATCAGAGCTGCGTCTTTCGACCTTTATGTCATCACAGTTTTGAAACAGAAGGCAGGATTAGAAGGCAGAGGTGAATTTCTGTCCAAAGCCTGTCACTTAGCCTGGTGGTACGTGCATTTTCCCGACAGCAGCAGGTTAAACGTTCTCCGCTCTGAGCAGCGGCTAAAGGCTGGACCCACGGTCCCGGTGGGCTTGTGGAGCGGGAAGGGAGGGCGGCAGGACCCCGGCTGTCGCGGCTGTTTTCTCTGTCCAGCCTTCACCTGCCGGGCTTGGGTTCATCTCTGCAGCCTGCAAGGCATCGGCGCCTCTTGCTGAGCGTTTGAGCTCTCGGAGGTTCCTCGCTTTGGTTTAGTCGGTGATGGATGTCCTGGGATTTCCAGGGGTTTTGAAGCACATCCCCAGCACCTATTCCACTAGGCTAGGAAAGAAGGCTGAAGAATCATGCTGTATCCCGTTCCGTTCTGTGTATGGGCATGGCAGGCTTACAGCCTACCGACAAGTTAAAAACATGTAAGAGTTATTAAGGAAAAGAAGAAATTCACTGGCAAAACAGCTTGACCATCAGCGATGGAAAATCCTGAGGTTTCTTCTGGTGTATACAGATGATTATCAAAACCTCAGACTTGAGAATATCAAGAAATAAAGACTATTACTGTATGTATTTGTGCATATGCAATGATGGTGATTTTTGATAGAATTTTCAGGCTGTGTTTCACTGCACACAGCAAGGCAGGGCTGAGATACCCGAAACACAGGCGACTGGCTGCCAGGCAGCAAGAAAATCAGCAGAGAAAGGGAACCCGTGTGGAGCTTTGGCCTCCGCAGCCAGATTGCTTCCAGCACCTGAATTTGCTTCTTCAAGTTGACTTTGAATATTCTCAGACTGAGGATTAGCTGCCACGATGCCGAGAAGGACCAGCGACAGGCTGACACGCTCGCTTCTCCGTGGAGCAAAGGAGAACCGCCACCGTCGTACAGTCACCTCTGGGGTGGGGTCTGCTCCGCGTTCTCCCAAGCAGATTAGACTGGGAGATTATAGCCGAGCGCTCACTGTCTCTTCTGGGATGCCTGACACGATTTCTTATTTCCTTTAGTGGAAATAAAATACTGGGACTTTACTTTATAGACCATTGTAATCATTGATGCGAACACTAAGCCCATTCACTCAAATACAAAACCTGGAGCTTATTCAATCCGGAGAATCTGTGGAGCTGATGGATGCCCCTGGGTCCGGACGGCTGTGTGGAGCTTTGGGAACCATCTCTGCAGGGCCAGTGTGCTGGGCAGGGAGGTCAGAGAGCCAGGAGCGGAGGGTGAAAGCGGCTCCATCGCTGGTGGGAGCTGGGATGGATGGCAGCAAGAAGCTCAGGACCCCCACCACGGGCTCTGAGCTCTCTTGTGTTTGGAGACCGAGTTTGTGCAGTTGGACCCAAGGTGGGAGCAGAAAGCCCTCGCAGCCTGCCCAGCCCGGCAGGACCTCGGCAGACGCCGGCGTTGGAGTGACTTCCAGAAGAAGCCACCTTTCAGGGCGAGTCTGAGGAGCAAAGCTCATGCTTTCTCATTTGTGGCTACTTAGAGCAGCTCTGCTTAACCAGAAATCGTGTTCAAGGACCTCTAAAGGAAGAGGGAATATTAGGTAGCCAGGGTGAGAGAGGGGATGCCGTGCTCTGATGGACAGCCCAGTGCGGCGCTCTCGTAACGTTTTGTTAGGAAATGTACTATGCTCATCTATGAGTTCGGAAAAAAAAAAAATCAACTTCTAGTTGTTGTCAAGATAGGGAGAGAGAAGATCCTTCCCTGGAACAAATGAACAAAAGAAAACAAAATTCAAGGTCGCAGCTAAATATAACACAGGGAGAAGAGCAAGCACGTCCAGCAGGCATCGAGTAGCTGTTCAGATGCAGTAACCTAATGAAACCAACTGTCCCTGACCTGTCCTAGCCACATTCTGACGATGCCAACGTGCACTTACTGTGTGCTTGGAAAAACCCCCTGAGACAGGGACTCAGCAACAGATAGAAAAGTTTGAATTTCTAAAGAAAACTCTTCCAGGTTTTGGCATCAGAAAAATTCCAGCCTTTCTCAAGGGTCTGCTGGAAGAGGGAGACCCCTGGCCTCTCCTGGAGCAGTGGATGTGGTTTGCAAAGCAAGGTGACGGTTTTTATCTCACCTTCAGCCTTTTGGCATACGGAACCTTGAAAAAAAAATCACTAATGAAAATTCCTGGGCTGGGGGCTGAAATAAAATGAGATGCACAATATCAAAAACATCAGGAATGTTATCAGTGCTGAATATAGAAAATAATAAGGGGGAGAAAGTGTCAGCAACTGGGCACTTTAGATAAATGTCACATAGCAAGTATTTGCATTAATTTGCTGCAGAGATTGTTCTGACATGTCACATTCTGGACAAAATGTGAGAGCTGTGCCTTCTGCGGCATTTCAGAGCTCAAGACGCAAGGACTGAGCCCGGGAATCCTCGTAGCGTGTTTTGTCTCTTATGAGATTTCTGGCTTGCAACTGCATTTGTTTATCTTTAAACTGTGCAGGTTCCCATCATTTGCATTTCAAACTTGGCAGAAGGAGAAGAATGAAAATACACAAGGCAAAATTTACTATTATCTCCGAATTTCTGTGGTTTTATCAGTTTCACTCAGAATCCAGCGTGTCTCTGTAAGGTTGTTTTTAAAAGATAAAAATAGGAATTTCCGATTGCTAAAGCAAAATATATTGATAAAAAAGGGAAGAAAAAAATAATTGGAAGAAAATTCTATATCTGTGCATTAAATAATCGTCCAAAATGATGAGCCAGGTGTAAAATGTGCATTTGTACTTGTGGGAGGCGTTTCCTGACAAGAGTCACAATCCTTACCCGTCCCAGCCTGCGCCTTGCTGCTCTCATCCTGGGTTGCAAGCCAGCAGAGCTCTGACCACATCCATCTTTACAATTCCAACAGACACCTTAATCCATGGCAGCGGGGTTACAAATGTGTGCGCCAGCTCTGAATCCAGCTTTTGTCTCCTTCTAAACCTCTTCCTAGTGACAGTGAACTTTCTGTGTGGCTCCACTGCCAACCTTTAAGTGTGTAAGCGTTCATTTCAATTTGTGTAACGGTGAAGCAAAGTTCACTCTGCTTTTTCAGAAGGATTCCAGAGTTTGTAGGTTCCTTAACAATGGCAGCCCCACCTGAAACCCTCTGATGAAGCTGAGAATCAGCGAAGTCAAACATCGGTCGTATTCCTCAACCTTTGAAATCTCACTCCCTGGAAAATATCTCATGACAGGTATTGCTAATCATTACAGAAACATTTCTATTACTTCATGTTGCAAAAGACAAATTCTGATCGTGCAGATACCGATCAGCGTTTGCATAGTGCTGAACCGGATTGAGCAAATGGAACTAGAACTAGCAAGAAGAAACCAGGGTTGGTTTTAACCAGGATTAGCTCTCCAGGTTAATTCCTAGATAGGCAGAGAAACGGTGACACCACCAGCAGCAAGAGGCAGAGCTGGAACAAATCCCTGGTGCTGGAAGGAAGGAAGGACGAATCCTTCAGCGGCAGTGGTGATTATGGAACTGCGGCTGGTGAAACCATTTGAAACCAGCCTGCAAAGCGCTGTAACAAATTACACCTCTGCCTGTGCGCTTGCGGGCTCGGAAGCACGCCCGGGTGTGCAGCAGGCACAGGAGCGTGCCCCCAGCCAACTCCCTTTCCCTGACTCCATCGACATTTGAGTAACACACGTTCCTTTTAGAAGTTTCTCCTAACACAGCATACAATCCCTTCAGCTACCCGCGCATTCCCCTTACCGTCAGTTCTCTACAAACAGAAATTGCCGCGGTTTTATTTTGGCTGATTCTTAGACAATTTATAGAATATAAAACTTAATCCACAGCGGGAGGGAGAAAGAACAAAATTTCAGTTATTTTCCTCCTGGAAGCTCTCAAAGCTTTTTCTAAACAACACACTTTTATTTGGCCGATAGAACTTTAACCTTTTTAGCTCAAACACGCTTTCTTCACATTTCTGTGGCAGCAGAGGGGGTGTGCTTTGGCTGGAAGCTGGCTGCTGAAGCTGAGGGAATGCACAGACCACAGCGAGCACAGCACGGGGACAGGAGATATGGTGAGAGAGCAAGGACCTGGTCAAAGGGAGACCCTCTCAACAGGGGGGAGCCTCTGCTTGATCCACAGCATGCCATGGGGGGGGCCTTCTTGCTTACCTGCTGAAGAAAATAAAATTAATATCCTCCTACGGGTGCCAATGTGTCTCATGATGGCCCTAAGCACTTAACCAGAGTGCAATTATTTGAGAAGATGCCTAAAAACCTCTGAGAGATGGGCAGGCAGGCCAGCATCAAAGGGGGGTTTAGCAGCTGTTTGTTTATTTATTTATTTGTCCCAGCTGAGGTCAATCAGGCACGTTAGAAGCTCCAGGCAGTTGCCAACAGCACAGGTGAACAGAGAAGTGCTGATGATAGTGCTGATGGGCTTTGATACTGGGGGCTCTGAAGGCCAAAAGGAGGAGAAGGTGGGACAGCAACAGTCATCTTCTGAAACTGCTGGTGAGTGTCTGATTGTTTGATTAACAAACGTTGGTGAGTGTTTTTGGTTAAAGCTCATGAAGGTTTTGCTTTCTGAGCGGTGCAGACCAGCTGCTTGTCTGCAGGAAATGCATTTATTACCCTGTGGAGCTTTGCTGGGATGGCTAAAGCAAATCCTGCTCATGAGCAGCCCTCGGAGTGAAAACCAAAGCAATGGGGCTTACTAAAAAAAAAAAAAACATTAGAAAAGCCCTTGTGCAGCCTTACTGCTTGGAGAGGAAATGTGAACCACTGTCAAAGGCAGAGCGCTTTGTTTTGTATCGCTGCAAATGTCAGTGGGTGGCGTGGTTTGTACATCTGCGTAATGTCTCCCCTGAATGTGGATTCAGACTTTAAAAAAGAAATAACTGCACGAGCCCACCCCGAAACATCCTTCTCCTGGGTGCTTCACCTCAGCAGGGGAACGTGAGCGGAGGGTGGCCACTGAGGTTAGACAAGACCCTCCGGACTCTCCTGTTGGTATTAGAAGAGTGTTGAGGGTAGCAGGAGATGAGGAAAGCTGATCTTTATTTCCTCCTTGCCCTTCAGTGTGTTGCACAAAATCTTGGACATGGTGCAGGTGCCCGGGTAGGGGGCTCCTGGGGCACCCCATGATGGAGGAGCAGGGGATGCGTGTATGGGTGCAGCCCTGCTGCCCAGCTGCAGCACAGCCACACCTGGAGAGAAAACTTGATTGTCATCCCTGCAGCTCGCTCGTAGCTTCAGTCCCACAGCTCTTGTCACAGGCACACAGCTCACCGTGGAGAGACAGAATATTTTGAAGTGACGCAGAACCCCGTGCTAGAAACAGTTGTGCTGTTATTCTGAGCTTGACAATTGGGAAAATTTTCCAAATCCAAATGCTGCACAGTTGAGCTCCTGAAGTGATTTGAGCTTGCGGCAGATACTGCGGGACCGGGAAAGAACAGCTGCAGCCACATCTTTTCGTGTTGCTATGTTCACCTCTCAGCGTGAGCACAAAAGCTGCTTCTAGAAATTCTAAATTTAGTATTAACTGATTCCTAAAATATTGGAGAGTATTTTAA
>WKFP01014163.1:182593-208187 GCA_011057875.1 Pterocles orientalis | reverse complement strand
GCAGCTAAATATAACACAGGGAGAAGAGCAAGCACGTCCAGCAGGCATCGAGTAGCTGTTCAGATGCAGTAACCTAATGAAACCAACTGTCCCTGACCTGTCCTAGCCACATTCTGACGATGCCAATGTGCACTTACTGTGTGCTTGGAAAAACCCCCTGAGACAAGGACTCGGCAACAGATAGAAAAGTTTGAATTTCTAAAGAAAACTCTTCCAGGTTTTGGCATCAGAAAAATTCCAGCCTTTCTCAAGGGTCTGCTGGAAGAGGGAGTCCCCTGGCCTCTCCTGGAGCAGTGGATGTGGTTTGCAAAGCAAGGTGACGGTTTTTATCTCACCTTCAGCCTTTTGGCATACGGAACCTTGAAAAAAAAAATCACTAATGAAAATTCCTGGGCTGGGGGCTGAAATAAAATGAGATGCACAATATCAAAAACATCAGGAGTGTTATTAGTGCTGAATACAGAAAATAATAAGGGGGGAAAGTGTCAGCAACTGGGCACTTTAGATAAATGTCACATAGCAAGTATTTGCATTAATTTGCTGCAGAGATTGTTCTGACATGTCACATTCTGGACAAAATGTGAGAGCCGTGCCTTCTGCGGCATTTCAGAGCTCAAGACGCAAGGACTGAGCCCGGGAATCCTCGTAGTGTGTTTTGTCTCTTATGAGATTTCTGGCTTGCAACTGCATTTGTTTATCTTTAAACTGTGCAGGTTCCCATCATTTGCATTTCAAACTTGGCAGAAGGAGAAGAATGAAAATACACAAGGCAAAATTTACTATTATCTCCGAATTTCTGTGGTTTTATCAGTTTCACTCAGAATCCAGCGTGTCTCTGTAAGGTTGTTTTTAAAAGATAAAAATAGGAATTTCCGATTGCTAAAGCAAAATATATTGATAAAAAAGGGAAGAAAAAAATAATTGGAAGAAAAGTGTATATCTGTGCATTAAATAATCCTCCAAAATGATGAGCCAGGTGTAAAATGTGCATTTGTACTTGTGGGAGGTGTTTCCTGACAAGAGTCACAATCCTTACCCGTCCCAGCCTGCGCCTTGCTGCTCTCATCCTGGGTTGCAAGCCAGCAGAGCTCTGACCACATCCATCTTTAAAATTCCAACAGACACCTTTGAGATGGTTTTTAATCCATGGCAGCGGGGTTACAAATGTGTGCATGAGCTCTGAATCCAGCTTTTGTCTCCTTCTAAACCTCTTCCTAGTGACAGTGATCTTTCTGTGTGGCTCCACTGCCAACCTTTAAGTGGTTAACTGTTCATTTCAATTTGCGTAACGGTGAAGCAAAGTTTACTCTGCCTTTTCAGAAGGATTCCAGGGTTTGTAGGTTCCTTAACGATGGCAGCCCCACCACCTGAAACCCTCTGATGAAGCTGAGAATCGGGTATGAAGTCAAACATCGGTCGTATTCCTCAACCTTTGAAATCTCACTCCCTGGAAAATACCTCACGACAGGTATTGCTAATCATTACGGAAACATTTCTATTACTTCATGTTGCAAAAAACAAATTCTGATCGTGCAGATACAGATCAGCGTTTGCATAGTGCTGAACCGGATTGAGCAGATGGAACTAAAACTAGCAAGGAGAAACCAGGGCTGGTTTTAACCAGGATTAGCTCTCCAGGTTAATTCCTAGATAGGCAGAGAAACGGTGACACCACCAGCAGCAAGAGGCAGAGCTGGAACAAATCCCTGGTGCTGGAAGGAAGGAAGGACGAATCCTACAGTGGCAATGGTGATTATGGAACTGCAGCTGGTGAAACCATTTGAAACCAGCCTGCAAAGCGCTGTAACAAATTACACCTCTGCTTGTGCGCTTGCGGGCTCGGAAGCACGCCCGGGTGTGCAGCAGGCACAGGAGCGTGCCCCCAGCCAACTCCGTTTCCCTGACTCCATCGACATTTGAGTAACACACGTTCCTTTTAGAAGTTTCTCCTAACACAGCATACAATCCCTTCAGCTTTCCATGCATTCCCCTTACCGTCAGTTCTCTACAAACAGAAATTGCCACGGTTTTATTTTGGCTGATTCTTAGACAATTTATAGAATATAAAACTTAATTCACAGCAGGAGGGAGAAAGAACAAAATTTCAGTTATTTTCCTCCTGGAAGCTCTCAAAGCTTTTTCTAAACAACACGCTTTTATTTGGCCGATAGAACTTTAACCTTTTTAGCTCAAACACGCTTTCTTCACATTTCTATGGCAGCAGAGGGGGTGTGCTTTGGCTGGAAGCTGGCTGCTGGAGCTGAGGGAATGCACAGACCACAGCGAGCACAGCACGGGGACAGGAGATATGGTGAGAGAGCAAGGACCTGGTCAAAGGGAGACCCTCTCAACAGGGGGGATCCTCTGCTTGATCCACAGCATGCCATGGGGGGGGGGCTTTTCACTTACCTGCTGAAGAAAATAAAATTAATATCCTCCTACGGGTGCCAATGTGTCTCATGATGGCCCTAAGCACTTAACCAGAGTGCAATTATTTGAGAAGATGCCTAAAAACCTCTGAGAGATAGGCAGGCAGGCCAGCATCAAAGGAGGGTTTAACAGCTGTTTGTTTATTTATTTATCTCAGCTGAGGTCAATCAGGCACGTTAGAAGCTCCAGGCAGTTGCCAACGGCACAGGTGAACAGAAAAGTGCTGATGATAGTGCTGATGGGCTTTGATACTGGGGGCTCTGAAGGGCAAAAGGAGGAGAACCTGGGACAGCAACAGTCATCTTCTGAAACTGCTGGTGAGTGTCTGGTTGTTTGATTAACAAACGTTGGTGAGTGTTTTTGGTTAAAGCTCATGAAGGTTTTGCTTTCTGAGCGGTGTGGACCAGCTGGTTATCTGCAGGAAATGCATTTATTACCCTGTGGAGCTTTGCTGGGATGGCTAAAGCAAATCCTGCTCATGAGCAGCCCCCAGAGTGAAAACCAAAGCAATGGGGCTTACTAAAAAAAACTCCTTAGAAAAGCCCTCGTGCAGCCTTACTGCTTGGAGAGGAAATGTGAACCACTGTCAAAGGCAGAGCGCTTTGTTTTGTATCGCTGCAAATGTCAGTGGGTGGCGTGGTTTGTACATCTGCGTAATGTCTCCCCTGAATGTGGATTCAGACATTAAAAAAGAAATAACTGCACGAGCCCGCCCCGAAACATCCTTCTCCGGGGTGCTTCACCTCCGCAGGGGAACGTGAGCGGAGGGTGGCCACTGAGGTTAGACAAGACCAACAGGAGAGTCCAGAGGGTATTAGAAGAGTGTTGAGGGTAGCAGGAGATGAGGAAAGCTGATCTTTATTTCCTCCTTGCCCTTCAGTGTGTTGCACAAAATCTTGGACATGGTGCAGGTGCCCGGGTAGGGGGCTCCTGGGGCACCCCATGATGGAGGAGCAGGGGATGCGTGTACGGGTGCAGCCCTGCTGCCCAGCTGCAGCACAGCCACACCTGGAGAGAAAACTTGATTTTCATCCCTACAGCTCGCTCGTAGCTTCAGTCCCACAGCTCTTGTCACAGGCACACAGCTCACCGTGGAGAGAGAATATTTTGAAGTGACGCAGAACCCTGTGCTAGAAACAGTTGTACTGTTATTCTGAGCTTGACAATTGGGAAAATTTTCCAAATCCAAATGCTGCACAGTTGAGCTCCTGAAGTGATTTGAGCTTGCGGCAGATACTGCGGGACCGGAAAAGAACAGCTGCAGCCACATCTTTTCGTGTTGCTATGTTCACCTCTCAGCGTGAGCACAAAAGCTGCTTCTAGAAATTCTAAATTTAGTATTAACTGATTCCTAAAATATTGGAGAGTATTTTAAAATGTGATGGCTTCCCGGCAAGATACACTGAATGCTGGCATACTGTGTATGATCTTCTAGATCACGTTTGGTCTTAGCCTAGCAATGCGGGACTGAAGGGAATAAATGCAAGGAAAGCATCCCCTTGGCTGTCGAAACGTCACTGGGTACAGCTGTGTCGTTACTGCAGACTGTTAATGCAAAGATGTTCCCAGACCAGTACTTTACTGGACAGCCCATTAAACTGGAGAGGTGTTTGGTTAGAGGAGACACGAGCCTAGCCCAGCACACCGGGGGGAACTGTTCACCTGCGCGTTACAGAGCCTGGGAAAGTAATTAGCACATTGAGCATGATGGCTTTTTCGGGGGAAAAAGGATAATCCAAACCCTGCCTGCCCACCAGTGTCATCATCCAGCCCTAAATCGAGGGCAAACAGCCCGGATCCTGTATAAATGCAAGAAGTGGGAGGACCTGGTGCAGTTATCCCTGCACCCTGAAATTACATATTTTGAGAGTTTTTCCTCTCCCGTTTAGGGAAATGTCTGTAGCTGCAGTGGAGGTAAATCAGCTGGCCAGCAAGCACTATGAGAAGCTTTTTATTTTATTTTTTTTTCTCCTTAAGTGACAGCAGTTTTGATCCTCCTGCTGCACGGCGGTGTGGTGTCAAACAGCCGCGTAAGGGAGAGCTGGGGGTTCTGCTTTCCCTGTGACGCCGTGGAAGTGGTGTAACCCGGTCCAGGCAGCGAGGGCGCGGCGCTCTGCCGGCGTTAAGCCTGTAGAAATTGCAGAAGTTGGCATGGGCTGAGCTGCAGCCCTGGATTAAGCTGAAGTCTCGTGGTGGGACTAATGAAGGGTTATAATCCCATAGGTCTGCAATAGCGAGAGGCAACTTCACTCACATGGCAAAGAGCAGAAGGGAACCGTCCCCAAATTATCCCCAAGTGAGGGGGAGCTTGCTGTTTTGAGAAGTGGAGCTGTGGAGGCTGCCGTTATGAAATCACTGCATCGGAGTACTAGCAGAGTTGTTCCAGTTCTCTTCATTGCTCCTGCGAATTAACTGGTTTTACATTATTTCCCAGGGATACACACCGTGTTATTTATCGCTGTAATCAGTGAGATCCACGTTAACGTTTTAAATTAGATTTCCCTGGAGATGGCTTTTGCTGTCTCTGTGCATCCAGAGAACACGGGTGTAAAGAGACGGCTGCTTGGGTGCCCTTGTGCATGAACTTTGGGGTTTTTTTGCAAAAAAAAAAGATTCTATAAAAAGCAAGGAAAAACATAAAGTAGGTTCATGGAGGATATGAGACAACCGAAGCCGATGTGAGGAAGCATTTCTTCCTTCCAAACGTTACGTCCTTTAGGACACGTGCGGTGAACGCCTGCAGCTTTCGTAGCGCTACCGACTTCGGCTGAGCCGCTGTTATGAATAATTACTGATGGGGGACAGGTAAATAATTAAAAATTGCATTTGCAGAAGCAGTTCAGGCGAGCGTTGGGCAGAGACCTGCCTTCTGCGGGGTGAGGCAGGCTGCTCCGGGGGTGCTGGAGCCCGACGCACCCCGATGTGTCCCCCAGGTGCAGTCACCGGGTGCGCTTACCTCAGCTCGCCAGGTCTGAGACACGGGCTGTGCTCTTGGGTTCCTCAGCTGGCGAGTGAAAGAGATTTCGCAGAGACTGTCAACAATGAGTAAGAGTCAGGTTACTCAGTAGCGGTCTTGTTCTATTTTTAAAAATCATGCTAATGAATTAGGAATCTGTTATAAAACCACGCTGTTGCGTGAGTCACGGCAGTCACACCAGGGTGACGCGCTGCTTGTCGCGGCCGGGTTGGATCTGTCGCCCTCTGAGGTTCTCTAGAGGCCGCGAAGCCAAGATGAAATGGAATTGGTGGTCGCCGCAGACGCCAAAAACTCTCAGAATGGTGCCGATGTAAAGTCCCAACCTGCAAACCTGCCGAGAAACGAGGAGAGGAGGGTTCTCCTCCCCACCTCAGCCTGCTTGAGGGAGCCACCCTGCCACCCCTGCCCCGCCTCCCAGGCAGTGTCGCCTGATCCCATTGGCTGGCTGCAGCACCCTGCATGTATTTGGATTGGGTGGCCATGGTGTCTGTTTGGGTTGGGGGGCCAGGCAGCATGCTGGGATTGGTGGCTGCTCCCTGGCGGCTGGGTGGGAAGATGCACTGGCCGGCTGAGGGGAGCGGGTCCGCCATGTTGGCCGGCTGAGGGGAGCGGGGCCGCCATGTTGGCCGGCTGAGGGGAGCGGGGCCGCCGTGTTGGCCGGCTGAGGGGAGCGGGGCCGCCGTGTTGCCCCCTTGTGATGGCATAAGCCAGGCTTAATTAGGAAATAAGGTGTCAAAAAGTGCATAAGCACAGTTTTAATTCGTTGCAGGGGCGCTGGTACCCGGTGAAGTTCAATGGGCCCCGCATCTCTGCCAGCGTCAATCCCAGAGGCTGCAGGAGGAGCCCAGGGGAAGGCCAGGGCCAGGGCCGTGCCGCATGGCGTGGGGCTGTGCAGCGATGCCCGAGCCAGCTGTAGGTGAGATGCGAACGTCAGTGCGGTGAATTTACGTTCACCTCTTGTGGACGCGTCTACCCGCATCGTGGGATCATCGCTTCCCCGAAATACCTGCTGGCGTCTGGCCGTGCTGGTGTGAGACGCAAAATGTCGATAGCTGAGGTACGAAAGCTAATCCATTTGTAAAGTCATGCTCCGTATTCCCGGACAGCTGGATCGTTTTCTGTTGAGTCGATGCTAACCCATAAGGTGAAGGATCTGTACAGGTGCTTGTTACTCGTATTCGGAAAAGCGTGGGTGCGCAGGCACGTACCCGGGTGCTGTTGGGCGTTGTGGTGGCTGGATCAGCCCAGACAGCCTGGCTGTGCAGCAGGGACCCCCTGGCTCTGCGGAGGAGCAGCGGGTGGATGTCACATTCATCGCAAGGCAGCTCCCGAGCCTCCCAGGCAGGTGTCACCGCAAATGCCAAGTGGCGATAATTTAAATCGTAGCAAGGGCCACCTTTGTATCCTCTAATTTGACAGATGCTTCATTTTAGTGCCACGAGTAAGTGACATCTGGAGATATTCTTGGTTCTTTTTTTCTCCCAACCGAGGAAAAGCTGCATTTGTAAGCCTTGCGCTGCCGTTGGGGATAAGGGAGTGCCACTGAAAAGCCAAAGTGAAAGGGACAGTGGAAGGCAAGGAGCGTGCCTGGTGTGGGATAAGGACTGTCTCGCTGATGCTGCCTACAGGGATGGGACTCACTGCTTCTCTCCAAAGTTTTATTTCTGCCTTGTGTTCCGAGGGATGATGTAAATGTACAAAAATTCATGTTCTTTGCAAAACAGACCCAGAAGACTCTTTGCAGTAAATAAGAAATTTCATCCTTCCCATCTCTGCTCTCGAGAGCTGATGTTTTTAAAAGGCAGTTCTCTAACACTTCCGTCGCAGGAAGAGGGAAAAGGGTTTTGTTCAGCTGTGAAGTGGTACAAAATTGCACATCTGCCCTCTGGAACTTTCCCGGTGTGTATCAGTCCATAAAACTATAGCGTGCTAGAGAGAGAAATATGCTTTCAAGAGGTGATCTCTGGCGTTAGGTGGTAGGTAGGAATCATCAGTAACTTCCACCCTGCAGCCTGTCAGGAGGATAATGATCCAGAGACAGCACAAAGCAGCGTTTTGTGCCTGTTGTGTTGATAGCAGGGTTTCTGGGCTACACCAGCATTACAAACAGTTACTGTCATTATGGTGTCTTAAGAAACAAGCCAGCTAATAAAGACAAAGTTTGTTTTGTGTTGTTTCAGTTCCTTTTATTGAAGCATAGAAAATAATATCCGTTCGGCTCAGGTATCTGGGAAAAAAATGAGCTTTTCTACCAACAAAGGACAGATGGGGGGAAGCATAAGCCATCAGCAGATATTTCTCTTTTGGAAGAAAGAACAAGAAAACAGTGTAGCAGCAAGATTTGTGCTTATTAAAAGATAGCGCTGGGGCTCCAGGCAACATTTATCAGACATAGTCGCACAGGTCTGGGATTTACCACTGCCTGTCACTGGGAAAAAAATAACAACTAATGAAGCCTGAGTTTATTCAAGCAAGTCAAATATCCCATTAAAATTCCTACTTGGCATTTCCAGGTAGGAAAAGCAAGAAAATACATTTTCCGGAGGGGTTGTTTGTTGGAAATGAATCTAAGGGAAGCTTTTCCCTGGTGGGTGGCCCAGCAAGCTCCCAGTGCTGACCGCCTCGTCTGGGAGGTGTTGGGGTGTGGAGGGCTGGCCTTAGCCACCCAAGACAGCCGTGGGTTAGTGTGGGTCATTGCACTGCTTCCATCCAGATAATAGGGTTTTCTTTCCTCTAATAGGAAAAGAAAAACCAAATGCTTCCCTCCCCAGAATCTCAGCTCCTTGGAGCAAGCCTCCTGGTGGAAAAGTGTCGTGGCTCTCAGCAGGCGGTGGCACGTGTGGTTCCTCCAGCCAGGGCAGGAGTCGACAGCAGAGGCAGGGCTGGGTGGTTTTTCTGAAGGGCGTGGGGGTAGGAATTTTATTTTAGCCCAAATCTGCCATGGGTTGTGTCTTGGGAGAGTGTCCTCCTCCACGCCTGCCCATGCAGAGGGGTCTCCTAGCAGGAGCCAGCCTGCTGCCCACCCGCGCGTGCTCTCCCTCCCTGCGCAGTGCCGTTCTGTATCGGTGACCGGCGCAGGTGCAGCGGGGGTTCTGGCTGCAGGGCACACTCCCAGACCCAAGTTCCGGGCGTGCGGAGAAGCAGCAGGAAGAGCTGCTGACTCCAGGGCAGATGCTCGTTTAAACCACTACCTGCGAGAAGCAAAAAATGTGTCTTACAGCAAATTATTCTATTTTGGTGGCATATTACCAACATTTAACCCACTGTAGACGGAGGTATTCAAACTACTACATTTTGGTTGTTGCAGCTAGAATCCTCAGAGCATCAAAACCCATACTGCCTCATTTTTTTCTCCATTTGCAAGTATCTTTGGTGAGGGAAATTGAATAATAAATTTTACTTCTAGTAAGGATAATGGTTACAGAGGACCCTCTAGTAAAAGATGATGGTTAAAGTGTTCTTGTACATTTTTCTCCTACAGAATTTAACGTACAAGTTGTTGTCTTTTTCCCACAATGCACAAGCTCAGAGTTAAAGAATCTGTAGGGGAAAGGAATAGCTGAATGTGTGTGGCATACAGAAAAAAAAAAAAGATTGCAAGCTAGTCTTTAATCTCTGTTTTTAAGGCAGCGTTCTTTGCTTTCCGTGTATTAATTAAAGCATAAACTGGGTGCTAAGCTTATCTTTACCAAGTAGGAACCATTAATATTCTCCTTTTTTGTGCTTCTTTTTATTGGCTTTTCAAGTGAGGCGCAGAAACGCCAGCTGAACCAATTAGCTATCTAAAGTTTAAGACTTATTACACATGCTAAGAAATGAAGTTCTTGAACATACAGTAATGAGGTGCCTTAAAATGCAAGAGAGTGGGCAGATGCAATCAATCAAAACAAATCCATCAGCGATACTCTCTCTAACATTTTATTGGTAACTATAAAGTGAAAGTAGACCGGCAGTGATCAGAATAGAAACCCTCTGATTAAGATTCAATTTGCTTTCCCCTTCCATAGTTGAGAAGACTCCGTTCGGCAGGTAAGGGTGATTGCACTCTGGGAAAAGCAAACAGAATTAAATGAAGACATCATCCGGTTCGGATCTGGAGAAATAAACCTTGTGCTTCTCCCTGAAATAAGCAGCCTGACATTACACATTAGCATTGTAGAAAGAGTAAAATAAATCTGACAGTTGGAAAGATTGTGGGGTTTAGACAAATATTTTTGTTGTTGTTGTTGCCTGAGACCATATATTTTTGTTTTCAACTCATTAACCTGAAGACAGAAATAAATTAATTCTTGGGAGTGCTGTAATGTCATCACCAGCAGTATTTTAAGGTTCAGTACTCAATGCAATTCGTTTCCCCAACACTTAGCAATAATGCTGGGCGAGATGTTGGAACACACGAACAGCGCTGGTGCTGTAGCGGTGAGGATGCTTTTTTCCCGCGAGGATGCTGTGGTATTGCAGGCTGCTGGTGTGGGACCGCACCGCTGGCACCGGGACGGGCCCGTGGCTCCTGCAGGGACACGCGGGGCTGTGGGCGTAGGCGTGTTTTCATGAGTTCTCTGCCCTGAAGTGCTGTCAGTGCCTCTGCACTGAAGGGCTGCCTCCCCTGCTTTGGAAGTGTACCCCTGGGCTGAGTTTTTTTAATCCTCTTCTAAAGTTTGATTCTCCTTTTGATAGCGGCTGCGCTCAGCCGGGACCGAATCCACCCCGGCGGTCACCAGGGCAGGTGAGCCAGAGTCCGGGGGTACCCGAATTGTCTGCCCAGACCCCCCTCGGTGTTACCCACCCCCTGCGCTAATACACACCCTCGGACCCGGGGACTGTCCAGGCAGAAACCACACGACTGGATACAGAGAAGATTATTTTCAGCAGATCAAGAAAATTTGAAGGAAGCGCCTGCTGGCATCGCCATGATTAATATCTCGCTCAGCTTTTCATAAATCTCTTTAAGACAGCGGGAGAGTCGTCGCAGTCAGAGCTGCAGGAACGCCCCCGCCTCCGACGCGCAGACCAAAGATGCTGCGGGAAGGAACGCTCACCGTTTCGGTGTGGCGTTTTCTGGGCATAATGAATGCTGCGGTGCAGTGTGCGGGCTATCAAAGGTGCAACTGCTTGGGCAAGTGTAACATCGGGATCTTCAGATCCTGTGCTCATTCCTGGGAGGTTTCCTGTTCCGCCTACCTCAGTTCCCTCTGAACTGTCAATTTATCAAGCTGGGCTCATTTGGGATGCAGCTGCTCTGCATCTCCTGGGGTCTCACAGATCTCAGCATGCAACCTCATTCCCACGTCCCTGCCGTAAGCTCCTGCTCAAGCAGCGTGTGGTTATTACAATATTCTGCATCTCATCTCCTGAGCTGCTCTGGGCTCTTCCCTGGTCACCGCGCTTCGCCCTACAGGCGGCTGCACTTCAGGGTCAGGTGAAACAATTCTTGAGCATGCACGTTTCTAAAATATTTTTAGACCTTTTTGAAATGAAAGTGGCTTTACCAGACATGTCATTATATTATTATTCTCCATCCACAGAAACATTTAAAGCAAGAGCATTGTCTTGGCAGGTTGACTAGGAAACCTGGTTGATGTTGATACTTCTAAAGAAGAATCTTGTGTTAGAGGATTGCAGCTCGCTGGGTGGTAGCTTACCAGAGGTGACACTCCATCAGCTCGGTTTCCTTTGGAAAGCAGCTGCTTTCCCTTGGGGTCCCCTCTTCCTTAGCCTGCTGCCCCTCCTGCCTCCACCCCCTGCCTTCCAGAGCTGCCTGGTTAGGATTCCTGATAGCTGGGCACCCTCACCTTCACTTGTTCTCTTTGGAACCTTCATCGGGTTCTGTGTGCTCGCTGACCCGGCTGCCAGCACCGGCAGTCCGCTTGGCTCAGTAGCAGATGAACTGTATTTCGGTTCTTTTTACTCCTTTTACCTGCCTGCTCTCCTCTGGACCCCTCTTTTATTGCTGTGCACCGTGAAACGTTTCATTGCTGTAGCTCATTTTTTTCCTTCCCCTCGCCCTGGTCACGTTTGCAAGGAGATGGGCAGACAAATGAAACCTCAGCGGTAAACTTGCACCCAAATAGATGTGCTAGACAGGCGGTGAGTCAGATTTTTGTTTGTGTTTTTGAAAGGATATTAGTTTTTGTATGTGCTAATAAGAAAGCAGTGCCTCCTTCCTTTTTTTCTTTTTTCCTTGCATAGACATTTTCATGGTTTTAGGTTTGGATACAGCTGACTTGTGCTGTCTGGACTTCTAGTTGAGAGTTTTTAATTTATGTCTTCCCTTAAAGAAAAAAAAAATTGTAAGAGAAAAAGGCCACGATGGCTTAAATGCCACCATCACCATATATATTGCATCGCATCCCCAGCTCTGCCTCTGCAGGGGTCCCTGCACAGACTCCTCTGGGGACTCTCAGCATTATCCTGACAGTAGCTCTCTGTCCAAAGCCTGTGCTGCAGAATAATTTTTTTCTTACCATTAAATAGCACTGTGCAGAACAGTACATGTGGACATTCATTTTGCATGCTACAAGATGGACTTTCACTCAGGGCAACTGGCTAATTCACTGCAGGCACCATCCAGAAAATTTGGTAATTCCTTTTTTTTTTTTTTTCCTGAATAAAGTACATTCTTGTGCAATAAGTGCACTTTCCCCCTTAAAAAAAAAAAAAAGTAACAGTTAGGAACAATACAGCCAAAATGTTTTATTTGGGCAATACAAATACAATCAAATCAAAAATATCACAGATTTTCATACATTAGTAAGAAGTTACTGTACACTTGAACAGTGGCCATTTTTACAGCTAACAAAGCTTTACCTTTATTAAAATGTATTTTCCTCTCACATAAAATATACACTTTTCACTGACGTATTTTACATCGTACACCTCTCTGGGATAAGAAACATGTCACGAACAATGCACAACAGAGGCCATCTTCTCTAAACCCATACAAAATATGACATAGAAGCGAGAAACACCGGTATATCCTACTAGGCTGCAGCCCTCCAATGTCGTCGTCTGTTGCTACTAAAAATACTACATGCATCGTAAACTGCTGTACATCCTTTAAGGTTTGGGCTTGTCGGATTTGATCCTGGTTCCACGCGGTACTTTGTAGTGAGGGTTGAACATCGACTTTGTACTAATGGCACACGGGCTGTGCCTTTGTGTTCGCATCTGCAATTAAAAACCTCTCGAATGATGTTCCTAGTGCCGGAGCCAACGATCGGCAATATAACACCACGGCTCGTCAGTTGGTACCCGTGTGCCTGGCGGACACGCAGTCTGCTCCCTCTTCCGACAGCATCACAAACATCCCAACCGGCATCCTGGATCCACTGAAACCAGCGGCAGCCTTGCCTCTGACTTCACTGGGGCTGGATTTGAACCCCGCCGTGGTGTTATATTTCCCTTACCATAGTGCAGTATAAAAGGAGGGGGGAAAAAGGCGAAGAAAGACTCCAGCCACGCTGCGGTGCGGAGCTCACCGGCAGCAAGCATCGCTCTAATGTAAGGTTTCCATAAGAGCTTCCCCGGGGACTACCAAGAACTGCTCTTTCATAATCATTTTCTGATTTAATTTGGAGAACAGATGCAGGAAATAAATACGTTCATCCCTACAGGCAGCTGCTGAGATTTGGAAAGAATTAGGGACTCTGTTAACTCCAGGTTAAACTAATTAAAAAAACATAGAAAAAGAAAATGTCGCTATATTTTAATCCTGGGAGAAGTTCTGTTGTTAACCTACCGAACGAGCTGCGGAAAAGCGATTTTCTCCCCACCCGTTGTACAGCAGTAAGCTTGCAAGGAAGTGGCTTTGGAGAAAATTTTCCATTTTAAGAGGCTTTTTCTTTAATTGCAAATAGGAAGATCTGCCCAGGTACTGAGACAGAGGCTCTGTGTGCTGTAGCATTGTTCTCGTAATGTTCTTCCTTGGCTTGAGTCCCTCCCGAAAGGCACCAGCCGGTTCCCGGTGCTGAGCCCCGCGGCTCCCGCAGTACAGGAGGCGCTGAGCCACCCCCAGCACAGCCACGGCTGCTGCGCCCCAGGTTTCGGAGGAGTCCGGCTAGCACCAGGGAAACCTCAGCTCGAGCCTGATATCTCAAGGAGCCTTTCAGACATCAGTTTCTCTTTTTGCACAGGTTGTTCCCGTCCTGCGGCGAGGCCGGCGTTACACAGAAACACCCTTCCTGCCTTAGCGCATCGCCGGGGGGAGCATCCCCTGCCGGGATTTCTGCAGGTACCTTTGGATAGGGGGATTGTTTCTCTTCAAAAAAACCCTTTCAATCCTCATAAATAAGGCATCTGTTTAATTTAGTTACTGTAAACCACCTCGTAAAAACTAAAATCCTCACCGTATCCTGTCATCGTGAGATGATTTATTTAGGAATGAATAAAAAAGAGTAATATATATATATATAAGCATCCTTTTCTAATCGTAACACAATCTGCAACCTGACTCTGGAATAAAATACAATCCTTAACAGAAGCAACGTGAACGTAGGGAAAAGTAATTCAGTGGTCTCCCAGTATTTGTGCATTTTTAAGATGGCTTTATCTTCTCTGTGGCTAACGCTGGCTCAGAGAGAGGAACCGCGGCGGTTCTGCGTTCCCGCAGCTTCACACCGCCGTGCTGCAACGCTGCGGCGGGACGAAAGCCTGACTGCAACCGAGGAGCCTCGCGGTGACTTTGTCAGGCTACGAGATGGATGGGTGCAAGGGGAACGCGCCCGTGGCGCTGGGTTTGGGAGCTGAGAAATGCTCTGAGCTGGCGGCCGCTGCCTGAGCCGTGTGGGCAGGCTGGTTTCACTCCATCAGCCCTGGTAGGAGCTTTAGGAAAGTGCTTTCTGTGCTGCTGATTGATGATGTTTAAGCGGAATTTGATGCAGTTGGGTTCGCACTGGGCAGGGGAATATATTTTTGCAGCAGTGCGAGGGTGACCAGCGTACTGGGATGAATTATGTTTCCTTGGATTCGCTTGGCTTGTACCGTTATCAGCTCTAAGCAAGCCAGAAAACAAACAAATACAATATCTGATCTTTTGACACAGATACTGTACGTTGGGCTCAAAGCAGAAATTTCATCAGCAGGAGGCAGATAGAGGTGTGATGGGTATTGCCCGTAATGTGAGATCTGGCTCCGAAATCGTGTGAGTGGCACATTATCCAGAAGCACTTCCAAGGTGCGCTCGGCGTTATTGTTGGATTTACTGTGTAATCGAGGCAACAATTTACCTGCGAGGAAGCCGCCCGTGCACAAATAGGGCAGAAGTTGGCTTTTCTTTTCTCTATATGCTACTCTATCTGTCCTGGAAGGAAGTACAGCGCTATTTGCTGACATTTGCCAATGCTTCAGTCAAACGTTTACCGTTCTGGAATTCATTAGGAGCAGGCTGTCGTGGCTGATGAGTGTGCAGTCTGATCACTAATAAATTCGGAACAAATTTACTTAATCTAGATTAAACTGAGGTTTGGGGTACTACATAGAAATGGTGATTTCTTTTACAGTTAAGGTGTGTGTATGGGATGTCCTTTGTACGTATATCTGCAGTTTTTTATATTCACATCTTGTGATTGAGTGTATACCGTGCAGTGCCTGCTGGCTTGCAGGCTCATTGACCTTCAGTCATGTTGACTGTTGGAAACATTTTATAATTGCTTAGCATTGACTTGTCTATTTTAGTGTGCCCATGAATGAGAGTCAAACACCTCCGCTTGTGGGTTGGTTTTTGTTCTCTTCCGTATTATAAGGTTCTACCTCCCTTTCTGTAGGGTGGAAATGAGCAGCGACGTCTAATATTTACTGTGAATGCATTATGGAGTTTCCAAAGTAAATACACTGGGCCAACTTCCACTTTCTGTTAGGCTAATCTCAGCATGGTTTATTTCATTTAAACCACTAGGGTTAGGTGACGGCCACGCTGGAGCCACAGCGGAATGGGGCAGGTATGGTAAATCCCCGCGTGTGGCTCCTCTGCGCGTGCCAGGGCGGTGGAGCCGCTCTGCCGGACGGCCCCCGGTACCAGGATGCGCTGTCAGGTGAAAAAGCCTGCTGCACAAAACACATACCCAGCCCCGGGGTGACAACATTTGTCGTGGGGAAGTCAGCATTGACGTGATAAAGGCAAATTTTGCTTTCTCACCGAAAGTCCAGAGACTGTGTACGTTATCTACAGATCTACAGGAGAGCTGTGCCGAGAAAATAACGTGGTGATGCTGTCTCCACACCTCTGCCCTATGGATCATGTTTTCACATGTAAGCGCCCGAAAGTTGGATCTGCTTTCCTTTTGGTCTTAGGATAAAGGGATTTGTACTTTCCTTAAAACTTTTTGGTGTTGTATTTATTTTAATAAGAGCATTTAGTTATTGTGGGTCACTAGTTCTTACATCATACATGCCAAACCTGGCAAATTCCATTTGAAATAGTCTTTTTGAAGGAATAGTTTTATACTTGCTAAATAAGACTGAGGGTTCACCTCCCTAATTTATTCTGCAATAAAAAGAATACTGGTCTTTTGCAAATTTTTTTTTTTTTTACATTTAAGGTATTAAAATGAATGGAACAACGTTTGTTTTCATTCAACTTTATGTACTTTGAAGTTCTCAGATTGTCCCACCGGCTGTCACCACAGTCTGTCAGATGTGAACACCAGAAGACTCTTTCATCTCCCTGCAGGGGATTAGATGGTGAGAACGGGAATCTAGAGTCCCTACATCCCCGAGTGGGTGAGCTAGTGATACCGCTTCTTCTGCGACACGGGGGAGTGTCGCCCGCGAAGGCACTGCATCCCGCCTGGCCTTTCATCTTCCACTGTTGGCAGCGAAGTCATCGCATGGCACAGCAGCAATAATTCTCTAGCATTGATTACATTTGTGTGGGTGAAGGGTTGTACAAATGTTTACTTTAACTGCCAGCGGTTGGCATGGGAGCTTTATGATCTGAAGGGGTGAATGATGCTGGGCTTTCCCTTCACGCTCCTCAGTGCTGCTTTGACCTTATTTGCCTGTGAGTAGCTTTGCCATCGAAGGCTGTAATTCTGCTGCGTGATTTCCCAAACGCAAGAGGAGTCCTGCTGGGTGAGGCTTGCCGGATCTCACGCTGTGCGGCATCACCGTACACCAGGGATGCTGCTGATCCCATCCTGCGGTCCAGGTGGGACCATCTCATAACTACACAGCAAGCCCATGCCGTGTGAAGGTCAGCCACACACCTGCCAAAACAAAGCCCCCGTGTGCGTGGGGCTCGGGAGGCTGGAGCCCAAAGTCCGCACAGATGAGATGGGCATTCGTTAGCTTAGCAATTCGGGCTTGCCGTGGTAAGCGGCTGTGTCACTGGGGTGTCCTGCATGGGGACACGCTGCAGTGACACGGCTCGTGCACGGGGCTTGAAACGGGCTCTAGCTTCGTAACCCGCCTCGGTTCTGCTCTGGCTCTATGAATTTTCTGAAAGAGAGGCATTCACGACACAGTAACTTTGCTTGTGCGTTTGCTTTGATCTTGTTTTTTGAGCGGTGTAATCAAGAGCTGGTGCTTGATAGCTACGATTGGGTTTTATCTGTCAGGCTTTTTCCAGCTTTTAGAAGCTAAAAGAGAGAGATTAGGGTTTGAATACGGGCTTCAGTAGCCTAACCCCTTACGCAAATAAGTTTAACAGATGTGACAACACTCTGCTTGCTGGGTATAATACAAAATATGATTATATATTAGACCTGCTCTGTAAGAAAAAAATGTAAATGGGTTATAGCAGCTTTACTGTGTCCATAAGCGTTTGTAATTCTTTCCTCTTGTCCTGGAAATGACCATTAGTCTGTCCCTTACGGAACTCATCTTAGCTGCTGTTTATTTTGCACAGCTAAAAATAATTCAGACCCTTTTTAATGATTTGCTCCTCCAGTGTTAATTGGAAATGTCTAGGCTGGTTCTTGCTTCGTTCCCTTCTAATACAGTCTGACCCTGGTCCACAGGGGTCGAATCCAGCTGCAATAGGGTACTTGGATTGACATCATCTTGAAATCTGGTGTTTCGCTGCCATGGGTTTTGCACTGTGCACAAGGCGTGAATACTTGAGCCTCCCCTTAATACAGCTTTTGCCTTTCAGCCCTGTCCTCACAGAATGCGGCTGTATTATAACCACCCCTGGTCTGGGCATGGCTAGATCACTCCTGTGCAGACACACTGAGATCCCATCTACACGAGGTCCTCAAAATACTGGATTTTGTTGTTGAGGAAAAATAAAGAAACAACTATTTTGCAAAACCCTATCTGGTGATGCTCAAACAGCTTTTCTGGACTATGGTACGGGATGGAGTTAGCCACCTTACCCCACCAGGCAACTTTTGCAATGTCATTGGGAGCGGGTCCTTCTTTGGTGCTAGATCATTATCTGGATTTCTCAAAGGAAAGACACAAGAGTGGAACACCAGCATTATTGGAATTTATATGGTTCTGAAGAAATATAAAAATGATAACTGCTGAGTAAATGTTAATAGACAACATTGTCTGCTGGTGATGGCAAAGGAGTAGTACCCATTAAGAAGGAAAAAAAAAGAAATCAAATCCCTAGGAAAGCTCTTTTCCCTCTTGTCGTAATGACCAACGCCGTTAATAGGATTTCTAATGGATGTTTTATACTCCCCTAAAAGTATGTTACTAATAGAAGCCTTACTTTGCCATATTTTATGTATTTATTTTCAGCATATAAAAATGTAGCAGGCACCCTGCCTGCTAACGCACGCTGGTAATTGAGCTGTAAAAGCCTGGGTAAGCTGCTTCACAAAAGACACTGATGATAATTGGCAAAGCGGCCCGTCAGAGTTCAAACGTGAAGTATTGACGTTAGGCTGAAAGGAGAGCTCATTCTGAACCGAGCGAGGAGGCGCGGGGCCATCATCGCCAGGTGACACATTCGCTGGGTTCCTGTGCCCAGCTGAGTCTCCGGGCTGGGATGGAGCTCAGCTCCTCAGCCAAGGTGCTGCTCTCTGTCTCAATAAAGATTTAGGTCGAACAGATTAACATGTGTTAATTTTTCTGACCAGGAGGTATTAGAAAGACACGTCATTAAGCCTGGCATACTTTGTAAGTAAAGCAAGAGTTTATAATTAAAAATAAGCCCCCTTGGAATAGTCAGAAGTGTCATTAGTTGGGCATTAGCCATGTGAACTGTGGAAGCCCACCAGCACTTTAAAAATTATCTTGGGCAGACAGGACTTTTAAAAAAAATTTGTTTTGCTTTATTATGTTATACTTTATTTTATTTAATTCTAGTTTATTTTATTTTATTTTATTTTATTTAATATTTTTTTTTTTTTTTAATTTCAAACCAATGAGCCAGGTCCTTCTGTCCCATGCAGCCACTCCGCTGGCAGCTGCTGGAGCTGCAGGCTGCTGGTCCCCAGCGTGGCTCTCTGCGGTGCTACAGGCAGGGATCTACTCGAAAAGGGAAGGATGGAAAACGGAGCTTTATTCCCTCCTTTGTGCAACTATCATCTCTTTCACATGGCAGAATGTTCCGATTTACAATTTCACCCTCCAGAACTGTCTTCCCTGGCACTGCCATCGTACCCCCAGTGCTATCGTCCCCTCTCGTCCCCTCTCCCAGTCGGGATGGGCAGCTCCTGCCGTGGGACAAGGACACTGCCTCCTGGAGCCCCGCACCCAGGGCAGCCCCCTCCTCTCCCTCCAGGTTCCCAGGGTCAGGGTCTGTATCTTGACTCTTCTTTTTTCTAGATAGATAAAGATTTTACACAAAATCTGTCCACTTGGCGACCAGTGAGCATATTCTACATACGTGTGGTTTTACAGCAGGTTATTCATGCAGTAAGATTATTTTATTTATTCCAATTTCACTGTTCACAGCTCAGCACAAAGCCAGGACTGCTTCGTAGGTCCTAACAAATCACCTTAAAAACATGCTTTCACGACTTGTCTGGAAGTGCGTTTGTTTCTCTAATCTATTTTTAGCTCTAATATCTGTAGCATCATTCAGGCATTGTTGTCGTGTCAGCTTCTTAATGCTGAGCTTTGTGTTGCAGGATTTATTTATTCTTTTAAACTATCTTATCCCATGATAATGCACTAAGCCTTTTGCTCAGGATCACCAAGGAGAATATATTTGTGGAACGAAGAAGAGAGGGCTGAGAACCAAGGCGCTATTCAGGGTACTGCTGGATCCTCTCTGTATTGGCAGAATAATTAAGACACGAGCTAGATGCACTAGTGCCTGGGGCGTTTTTGCTCAGGGCTCACTGTGATATTGCATCCCTGGGCTTCCCAATGGCTGCGACGTACAACAGGAGGGAAAAAACAGAAGTCTGTCAGGGAAGAGGAATAATCCGTAGTTACAAGCTACCGACGCCAAGGCAGTACTTGTTAGACCCCAGGGCAGGCTCATCCTGGCTCTGCCACAGGGTCCTGTCAAACCACACGGGGCTGTGCCGTGCAGGAACCCCAGAACCGCCAACCAAGCCAAGCCAAGCCAAGCCAAGCCAAGCCAAGCCAAGCCAAGCCAAGCCAAGCCAAGCCACCCCTGCTGAGGATTTGTCACATGGGGACCGAGTTTGGTGGTATGGAATACGTACACTCCCAGTTCAGTGCTTTATACATTTTATCTGAAAAGCCTGAATCTCTAACAAGGAGCAATCTGTCCGGCAACCGCTGCTCTGAAGGAACCGAATAAATAGCCAAGCCCATCGGTCAGTGCCATGGTTCGGATGGCTATCAGTCCCACACCCAGCATTCCTCTGGCTGGAGGGGAAATTAACATGCTGGAAGAACTACCAGGAGCTCTGCTAAAGCTTTCTCTCAACCCTCCGTAGAACCCTGATGGCCAAAGCCAGCGCAGGGCAAGCGTGGCTGGGACAGGTGATGGCACCTGGAGTGACTGCGCACTCGGCACCCTTCCGAAGCCAGCGGTGGCCAGCGGGCTAGTGACAGATGAGAGGCACACGTTGCTCCTGCAGAGGGAAAAAGATGTGGAGCACATCTGGTGGGGTCTGCACTGGCACTGCCCCAGGGAGAACCACGTCTCCTTCGCTTCAGAAGATGCTCGGGCAGGTCTGCACCTTCATCTGGTGTTGGCACAACACAGCGCTCCCCAGCAGCCCTGTGAATTTAGGCAGGATGGTCCCTTCGCCTTTGCGCAGCATCGTGGGGTTGGTTTTTACTCTGCCTTATTTTTTTTCTTTCCTGTTTGCTTCTCAGACACTGGTCTGTGTCTCAGGAAGGTGGGAAACCCGTCCCAAGGCAAGTCCGAAGGACCAGGGCAGCCCGGTCCCTGCTGTATGTGCCTGGCTGCGGGGCGGAGGAGGCAGGACCTGCCCCACTGCCCCTGCCCTGTCCCCCACCATCTGTCCTTCCCGGGTGTAAGTGCTTCCCAAGCGCTTGGCCCCTGCATGTCCTTTGTGGAGGCCACCACACCTCTGCTGCATCTCTTGGACGACTCCAGGCTGCAAGCCAAGGCACTGGGCGCTCCGTGTCCACCCAAGCCCCGCGTGGCCCCTCACCGCTGCTGCTGAAGCCAATCAAAGGTTCAGATCCCAAGTCCTTACAGCTGCTATGTTTTTTGTCTGCCGTACAACCCATGATTTTGCAGTTTGTCCCATGCTCTGGCACTGACCACCCCTAGAGCACCCACCCCCCGAACCGCAGCTGGGCGCAGAGGCTGCCCTTGCCTTAAGGCTGGTTTTGGGACTGAGCTCTGAGTTGCTTATAACAGGGTCTGCAGAGGGGTAAACCCTGCCTGCTTTGTACTTCACCCAATTTTTCATCAGCAGTCCAAGTGGGATGTGTTACATGGCTCTGGCCCCACCAGCTGTGGCAGAGTCCATTTAAAAAATCTCATTTACAAACGCGGTGTGATGCTGCTTTAGTCCGGACGGGCGTACCACATTTAGGGCAGGGGTACTAACCTCAGGATTTTTTTCATACAGATCATTTCAGCGCCAATATCAAGCAAGCTGCTACGGAAAACCACCGGTTCTTAAACTCGCGCCTATCGGATTATTTCAATATATTACATATCACCTTTTTATTCTACGGCATTTTAAAAATCTGTTTCTGGAAAAGTGCTCATGGAATGTATTAGCATTTGACCAGAATAGGGTATTTAATTCAGCATGCAAGCATTGACAAGGAAGCATATATTATGCCTCCTACACAGCATTTACTGTCATTATAGTCGCCTACAGATATTAAGTAAGTTATTTTGTTGATGATTATGGATGAATACTAGCGAAAGAACTTTGTGCAAAATAAACCCGCCGCTGCCCACCATCTGAGAACGAAGGAGAAAAGGGCACAAACAAAGGGCTTGGCTTGCCAGTGATAACTCATTGTTTTGAAACTGTCTTAGGAAAATTAAGGATTATATTCAGGCGTCTGTCACTTGTTGCAGCCCGGCATAAACCTGATGCCTTCAAGGTTGTTCTCTGCTCTGATTTCTGCCCCTGCCCCTTTCTGGAGGCAGCATTCTGGGCACTAACCAGGGCTGCGGCGCGGTGAAGGGCGGCAGAGACCGAGATGTGCCACGCACTTTCCAGGCTGTGCAATTTTCTTGGCTGAGTCAGTAGGGCAAAAGATCAGATGATAATTTTTTAGTGCTGCTGCCTTTATCAGACAACTGGTTTGTTGCTGCCATGGCGCAGACCTGCGAGAAGGAGGCGTTAATTTCACACAGTATCCAAACAGCATCTTGGATGCCACCATATCCAACCATTTTGTGTATCATGGTCACTTGTGTCCCATGTGCAGTGCTGACCATTGTCATAGTGCTCCGTGAACTGTTCTGTGAACTTCCGTATAATTTGTGTCGTCGTATGGGAGCCAAGGCTCTGTGCTGGTGGTATTGGTGACAAACTGGGACGGGTTTGGAGGAGTCACCACCAGTCTGCGGGGGTCCCTGCTTCAGTTCTTCTCTGGTGCTCTGCATCAATTATTCTTTAAATCACCGACGGGGTGACAGCGTTGTGTGTGTCACAGGCTGGCCATGTGCCTGGCCCTCCTGCGTGCCTCGGCTTGCAGCTGGATGTTGGAGCTTGGGGAGGGTTTGCAGGTTCCCTATAGGGCTGCTCGAGAAGCCTGCCTCTGAGATCTTTTAAGAGATGCTGGGAAAAAAAGCTTCTGCGTCATGTTTTCTCCTGGCCGAGTCTGAGCTGGTCTCTGAGCTCTCGTGTCCCTGCTCCGCCAGGGGCTCAGCCGCGAGGGTGCCGAGGTCCCTGGGTGGCGAGAGGAGAGAAACCTGGCACCTGGAAGGGTGTCTGCCGGAGCTGTCCTGCAGTGTGGGACTGAACTAATTTCTCCATTTAATCATCGTTTGTCGCATCATTAGGAAAACAGCCCTGCCCCGCCTGCTGCACCTCCCCGGGGTGAAAAGCCGCTCTGCCGTGCTCGGCTTCGGTTTAGAACGATGCGAAATAAAAAAAAACCTACGCAGTGCGCTGGGGAAAGGTCTGATCACATTTCCTGCCATAGCGTCTCCAGCCCCAATCTTGTGAACCCGTGTTCCCCGAGCCCAGGCGCTGCGGACCCTTTCCGTGGGCTGGGCTGCACGGAGGCGATTAGATTTACCTGTTGTACATGGTCGCTGTTGATTTAGCTGAGCAGGAGTGGACAGGACAGGAGAGGCTTTGCAAGAAAAAAAAAAAAGAGAGTTTGTTTTTCCACTGGAGTGGATGGATGATTAAATCACCGGAGGGTCTTGCTGTGTGATTCTTGCTTTTCAGATAAAAAATGCCAAGCGATCTGAGCTGGCTCAGCTTGAAGTATGTGCTAAGCTTTGCCTGGTATCAAGTCACAAATCGGTATTTCTTTAAGATTTAGCTGGCTGATCATTTTGACCACAGATAGAGGCTATTCTATAAAACTGGGCAGAAATTAATCCAAGGACTCGGTAGCCAGAAGCTGGTTCTCGGGGCAGATCTGCTGGATGGCTGTTGTTACTCCGGCTGGGGAAGCAGGGACTGCGCGGCACTGCCTCTTCTCTGGGGCTGTCTCTTATCTCCAGCAATTTTCCCAGTGCGTGTTCAGTGCCGGCTGATCGCATCGGAAAAGCCAAAGGATTGAGGAGCTGAGGCGGTGGGTGAAAGGAGAGGTGCAGCGATACCGGTGGAGTGCTGAGACCTGGGGGTTTTCGCTATCCACTTCAACAGAACGCGCTGGAAGGGTTGCTCAGAAATAAGCAAACAGCTCCTGTGAGCGCGACTGTGTTCCCACCTATCGAACGATGCTGCCTGCATCCCCTTCCCGGCAAACCGGGAATCTCTTTGTGCTTTCTGACTGCACCGTAAATCTCACTCGCTCATCTGTCATAAAGATTGATTTTCCTTTCCTCGTTTTGTCAGAATGTGGTTTTATCTCCTCAGCCCCCTTCTCTTCCCCCCATCCACAAGCTGACATTCTGCGGAAGTGAATGGAGCGACGTCTAGTGCACGCTACTGAGCAAAGCTCTAAAAACAAGTCCTGCAAATCAGCAGGCATCATAAAAAATAACAGCCTGCAAGGGACCGCACGCCCCGACCGTCCCAGCCTGCTCCCTCGCCCCCGGGTCTGGCACCCCCCAGCGCCCCACCACCTGCCTTCGCCTTGGGGATGCCTTTGCTATGGGAGCTATGAGACCTTCCATGAGAACAAACGCACTGGAGAAGGGTGGGGAGTGGGAACTGGGATTGCAGCCGCATCCTCAGAGAGGTGGCACGAGGGCGAACAGAGGTGCTCGCCCCTCCTCGGAGCCTCGGGGTGCTCCCAGGTACCCCGGAGCTGCAGCACACACCACTCAAGCCCCGGTAATTTGCAGCGTTGTTCTTGTTAACTTCTTTAACAGGTTATTGCTTTGTGTCATCGTTGCCAAAGCTTTCTTTCCCTTTACCATACTAATCCAGGGACTTTCATATGAGCAAATAGAAAGGCATTTACTTGGGTTAGACAAACTCTGAGTGTTAAATTATGGTCTGTACCATCGAATCTGCTGGTTTTCTTCTGCCTGTTATTGTAGACCAATACTCTACTTTGGGAAGGCATTTAAACTTCTTCATGGAAGGTGACGACCAACTTTTTATATTCTATTTGCACCAACCCCTATTTGATTTCCATGGATCTAAGAGTCTTCAACTGTAGGATCACCCTACCACTGAAGAGTACTGCTAATTGTGTACGATTAGTTATCAGTTTTAAATGGCAGCTCGGGCTTAGTCCACACCTTTAACACCCACAAACTATCGACTGGCTGCTCGTGATGGGACCAGAGACTTCTGGCTCCGTTCAAGCTGTGCTGTACATCAATGGCCTTATTTGCTGCACTCAAATTCTCTGAGCGTGCTAAAAATTTGGCATACTGTCCATCTAAAGCAACTTTCCATTTATAAAAATGCACATGGGATGGAGTCGTTAGAATAATAAATTGTAACGCTTATATTAGTCTTTAAACCTCTACAAAGCGCATTACAACTAGAGCTGTTCCACAGCCCTGAGAACTCGGGCAAAGGGAGGAAACAAATTACCCTACTGCTCTGCACCTGGGCATGGGGCTAGGGGCTGGCTTTAATTAATCACCTGTCCTGAAACCTGCCCCGGAGAGACAGCCAGCTGCCCCGCGGAGGAGCTGATGGAGCCCTTCCCCAGCCCACCGCTGGCTCTGGCTGTGTCACCACTGTCACCACACCACAACCACCATCATCATCTATCATCACCGCCAACACCACCACCATCGATCCCGTTTGTGCTCCTAGGGCTCTACAAGTCCCTTTGACCCCCCCAGCTGGGGTGAGAACCATTATCCGTTGGTTTTTTTTTCTATTTTTTTCCCCGATTACACTGAAATATTAGGGTAGATCCTGTCTGCTGGGTTGGGTCATCCCCCCCTTCGGGGCAAAAGCAGAGACTGGGACCAAAGGAAACCGACGTCCTTCTGTGGACTGAGAGCATCGCCGCAGCCCCCTGGAAGGTCACTGTGGTGGTCTTGGGTTTTTTTAGGTAGCTCCTCATTTACCTAACGGGAGAGATTTCTAAAGTTAATTATGAACTCTTCAGTATTAAATATTCAGGAACACTTATATTTGAATACCTCAGGTTTAATTTAGGTTCTTTGAAATTTTAATACCTTGCTTTAATATTTAATGCTACCCTGACATGAGCACAGACGTTTAGAGGCTGTTCTTTGGATGAAACGAGTCCTGGATTTCTTCATGGAAAAGGCTGAGATGGAGA